>JAQFZJ010000378.1:0-30194 GCA_034695645.1 Folsomia fimetaria
GGTGGTGGTGGCTCTCGCTGTCTTAAAATTTTTGCAGTAATCTATCCATCTGGAAGGGGCAATGCTTAATCTATGGACTGCTGTGAGGTGTCTGCCGCAATGAAATGTAAGAAAAGAACATTACATCCGTTTTTCTGTAGACCCAAGATTTCATTGTAAAGGAACAAGAATGGATGGTGTGGTGTGTTGGATAGCTCAAGTTGAGATGAGGAGCAAAGTATAACAATGGCCCTGCTCCTCGCTCACAAGACCACATTACGGCCTCATAATGTAATAAGGATAATGACTAATTTCAGTGAGTACCAACAATGGAGCACAATTGAAGAGATAACACAAGAAGAACACCAACAAGCGACCAAAAGATCAACAAGGTGACTTGACTGACTGCGGTTGTAATGCGAGTTGGCTCCCATTTTATTTTATTCTTTTTCCCCTTTACTGCTCTCTAAAAGTCGTGTGACAAGGAAGGCCTTTTTTCATCCTCCTCCGGTGTTGCGCTAAATAAATAACTGAGACTGATATGCTAACAACCATCATTCCATTGTACTCTAACTAAGGCCGGTATGGTGGTACGCATGTAGGGATGGATGGTGGGCATTGTGCCCTCCATGCCCCACACTCATTCAAGCTCACGGAGGTCTTAAACTTGGTTAAGTTAAGCTAGAAATAATCTTTGTGTTTGAGGCAGATTCACACCTTTTTAATGGCATGAGGTAAGGCAAGATTGAAAAAAATGCATTATTTTCTGATTCCTGAAATCTCTTACCGGGTTTGACGGAACAGTGGATATTGGTTTTGGATTCGTAGTGAACCCAATCAAATCCTGCTTCCACTGCAAGCCGAGCTAACATTCCTAGTCTGGACCTTTGTCGGTCGGATGTAGCGATGTCCACGGCCCGACCTTCGTAGTGAAGTTTACTCTGACCCAGAAATCCATCCTCGTCCCAAGCTGTGAATAAAAATATCAAATTAAAAACTGCATCATTCCCAATTGTACATATTCAAATTTCTATAAATGTAATACAATTTGACGTTTTAGCCTCTTTGCTTACCTTCTGTGACCCGCAATTTAATTCCAGGCCACTGATTCATCACAGATATTGCCAAAGTGTTCAGTTTCTCTTTGCATCGCTGTAAAATTAAAGAAAATAATCCAGAGTTACATAACTTCACTATTACAGATACATTCATTTATGTCATATTGTCTATTTTAAGTTGTGCAGTATTTATGTATCCGCATATTGCTGAATGGGGAGAGTGGGTGGTTACATATTTGTCATTCATGTGAAATGAAATCAATAATAATAATTTGCTTTGAAGATGAAACAGCAACCCCATTATTACAGATAATTCTGTTTAACAGTGCATACATTCCCACCCACCCTCCAAAATTGTGGCGTGGTTGGTTGGTGATGGTAATATGTAAGACTTTTGACGTGGTTTCGTTGTGAGGAGGTGACGGGAGTAATAAAAAGTGGAGAAAAGGACCGACATGAATGTACTAAGTGGTGATGATCATCTATCTTTCCATCTTCTGACCTATCTGTTATTTTCATCTGCCCATCCATCTATTATCCAACCTGCCGTTTGTCAAAGCGCTTGTCAAAACAGAGCCGACCACCAAATACTCAAAGAAAGAAAGAAAGAAAGAATCAGAAGACGGCATAACAAGAATAGTTCAGTTCATCCGCAGGCATACTATGCTCTTACAGAATTTCTTCCCGGAACAACCAACATTTTCCTGTCTTGTTTTAGAGATGGATGCATTGTTTCTCTCAAAATACCACAAATAATTTATTTATACTGGCACACAAACTGTTTACTTTATGAGAAGCAGTACAGATTTCACCAACAACCAGTAGGACCAGTAGACTTATAATTCTTTCCATCTTTTTGTCTTTCTTATTTGTCCATATAACTTGTGTATATAGTCTATAATGGACGTTGAATAATGCTGTAATTAAATTGGGGTTAATCCACATAACGACTTCAACTGTGCGTTATTACATGGGTGACTGGATTCATTTGTGAGCTGGCTAATTGCATGCTGGGATGGAATGGCACACACAATGAAATATATAGGCCGAGTCGCAAAATGTGTACGTGCTTGTTGCTTTCGCTTCACAATTCGCAATTAAATCCTCCTGGTATAGACAATTAATTGCTAACGAGATCCTTTATGCATTCAAGTGCTGAGATTCGCGTAAATCAGCCAAAGTAAAGTGGTTGTAATTCAAAGTAAGTGGTATAGTTTTGTTAAAGTTTGCTTTGTTGATTTTTGCCTGCCAACAGACTTCACATGTTCGATTATGTATACTCGACTTCCTTTTGTAAAAAGACAAGAGTTTCTCCGGATTCTAGAAGTATGAAAATGACATGTTTTATAAAAATCTGTTCACAAAATAGTCAAGTGTTTACAAAAACCATACTTCGTCAAAGAAAATACCCCAGGTAAAGGTTACACATAAGTACAAACTCTCAATTGTTGTGTTGATGTATTATTTACAATTACAAATTTTACATCACTTTTTTGTGCTGGTTGACATTTAACAAAATCACACGGTGACGATCATCTGGCTTTTGCCTGACACGAAGGCTTCAAAAGCTTTTGATTTGTTGATGATGATCCCATTCGTACACATTTTACGTAGAATGATGCGCATTTTCCATATAAACGCCTGGTTTTTCCCTTTGGTTAATTTTTCTATTTTTTTGTAGTCTCACTGACAACAAATGCGCAAAACTGCATCATCTATGCATGTTAATGGCAATTCTTACGTCCGTAGACAGGAGCAATAACATTTCACTGAATTTAGAGACTACAACACCTCAATTAAAGTGTCTTGTTGTAAGTAATGTTGACCTTAGATTTCCAGGAGCTGCAATAAAGTTAAAATCATCATGATTTTGTGGTTAATTTTTCATGATTCGGACACATAACGACCATTCATGCAAACTCCTGGAACTTTTGATGTAGTTTTTTTGTATTCACCATGAACCCAACACAACCTCTTAAGTAATATATAGTCCACGAGTCAAGCAAGATTGCTGGATGAGTGTATTTTAAGAGCCTCATTCGTGTCTGTTATCTAGTTGGATAAAATGAAGGTGACCCGAAGAGGGCCCCCGTTGCGTTGGTTTGCAAACGGAGTGAAGGATGGGTCGTTTTTCTTGTTGTGAAAGATGTTTAAGAAATTGTTTGGCACCCTGTGGTTGCCTCGCCTATCCGTTCAATAAGCGACTTTTTCACTTTTTGGACTTTTTACTCCATTATCGCCACCCATTATCTGTCATTACATTACATCCCACAAACTGACGGAAGCAACAACTGAAGGAGCATCATATACATATAGTGGCGGCACGGCAGCAACTTTTAACTTTTAACCACCATTCTCAATAACCACCCATTTCTTTATTTTCTTTGCCCTTCTCACTTCTCAAACAAAATGCCATAATATTTTGTATCCATTTGGTTTGCTACATTTTAAAATCAACCTTCCTCTCATGCGATGTGGGTTTAATCAGACTGCTTGAATTATTATTAAAGAAGGAATTACATATGTATTATGCCTATGAATTTGAAAAGCACAATTTGTATCATAAAATCTACCCGGTTGCAAATGCTTGAAAAATGAATGATCTTAACCGATGTGGTGATATTTAAGAGTTGGCATTGATTATTACTATTATTGAGAAGTGAGTGAAGAGACCATATAATCGGTATGTTTGTTAACCATATTATTATCAAAAGTTGAGAAAACGTTGAAAAAAGAGGAAGAGTGTTGTGAAATGTTGACAGCAACCGATAGAAAGGTCTCTGCTGACGCTTCCATTGACTTGACTTCCTTGCCTCTCAAACTTCCACTCCATCCACCACTAACTACGCACTATCGTTTAAACTTTGATGCCCATTAAACCACACAGAACAGGATTCCTACAACTATAACCATTGTGTTGTTTATTCAACCATACCGATGTCACCAGCCCAACCACTTTTACTTATTTGACTAACCACAAACACAGCAACTAAACAACAAAGAATTATGGAAATTAAACCGATACTTGACATGCCACCCCTTCCGAATTCCTACCGTTTTGACTTTGTACATTTCCTCACCTGTGTGGGAAAGCAAGAAAAACAACACAAAGAACACAACGGTCAGCAATAGTGCACATTGTAGTTATGTACATAGTTTTTCTAAAGTCACAAGTAAATACTAAATACATGGCATATGAGCTTTTGACATTCTGTCACAAATATTTGAACACATTCGGATCCGTTTGGCTAAATAGATCCACGTTATTATTATTGTGAGTGAATGAATGAATGAATGACTTCTTGGTCAAATTTGTACAAATTCTCCTCCTGGCTGACTCTCTTATCAAAACAATTGACATTTGGAAACAAGTCGACGAGGAAGGTTTGTTTGGTTGTTTCAATACAGCTGCAACAATACCGTTGTTGTTTGCCTCCAAATTCTTCATTCAATTTATCAATAATAATAGTAATAATACTTTTACTGGAGAACAGGAACGTACAACAACTCTAACAATTTGCCAGAATATAAAGGTAGAAGAAGAAATAGTGTCAAGGTGGGATTTTGAGGAGAAGAAGCTCAACCAAAGCCTCCATACACTATAATAATATACATATAGGAAGCATGTACAGCATTGCCTGAACTTCCGTTTTTATGGTCTTTCCATCTCCACCTTCATCAGTATGTATTTACAGGCTCAATCAGTCCAATAATGATTTTATAGACGGCTCATATATCTCCCAGTCAAGAAAAGTTTTGTCCTCTGTGGGAAAATTTAATGTAATAAAGAAGTCAACAGTCTGGTAAGTATGGTTGAGAGAGAAACCAGACTTGGTGGTCACTTTATTTTATTCAAGGGTCACTCACTATCTCTCTCACAGTATCATCATCATCATCTGCTGAGAAGACTGACCTGTTTCCCTTTCTACCTTAGTTGCTTGGTCCTTAGAAAACCTTTCCATTGTTTTATTTTATTGCTCACATAAATCTTATATACTCTTTCCCACTCTCAGCAGTTAGTTTCCCTGAATTTATATTTGTTAAAACAGATCGATTATTATGACTCCTTAATACCAAAAAGGAGTCAACTCTGTTTTTTTACCTATTCAACATTGTCAAAATTTCACTCTTTGTTTTGCTGGGTTGGTTGGTTAGTTGTTTGGCAGATAAAGGACACTTTTTTTCTATTCATTCCATTCTCAGAATCCAAATTGGTCACTATGATGAGACGTGATTGTCCAGCAGACCAGAGAATGGACCAAGACCAATATCACAAAATTCCTTCTGAAACAATGAACAGCGCCAAGGCTCCTCCTGCATTCTTCTATGTTTTATTTATTTTACTGGTGGTTAGTGCTGACAGTTTACCTATATATCGAAATATACCCTTGCAGTACAATTTTAGAAGTTTTTGTAACTTACGGATTCTCCCATAAAGAGAAAACAGTTAGGAATGTCTCCACATTGAATTCAATAGTGCATGCCATAGGAATATGGTGAGATACTGCAAATTTCCACCTCCCACTCATTCACTCACACTCCTATCCGCCATATGCATGTATTCTTTAGAACTTATTATAAAGCTAAACTGTTGTTAGGCCCTTTTCTCTCTTTTCTTTTGGTCTGGTTTTCATCCTGAAGAAAAGCATGGCAATGCTGTGCACGTTATTCTCACTCACAATGCAATCTTGAACGAGATCACCAACCAACCATGTTTGTTTTTTCGTTGCTTCATTTCATGCCAATATATAATATTAATGTTTAAATTTAAATCTTCAATTTAAATCTGTTTGTTTGCCTTTATAAAACGAAATTTATAAATTGTTAATGTTTACGTTCTTTGTAGGTTTTTTTTGCATCAGCTACTATGTCTGTTACTTCAAAATTAGATTGGGATGGGTGCTACACATTCAAACCTCGGGTAACATGATAGATCCAGTAAAAGTTCACAAATCTAAGAGTCAATTTAGTAATAATTTGTAAATTGTGTTGACTTTTTATTCAAATAGTCATATGAGATGATGATTGCTTGTATTTACTTCGGCCTTGGCCAATTCAATTTCTTACTAATGAGCGAAAAATTGTCAACTTACTTAACCAACCGAAAAATCTATGTACCTATGCATTTGCATTCGCAGAACTTCTAATCAAATTATGTTAAAATGACATTCTCCTGTAAAATTATATGACCACACTAAAATGCCTTTTTGTGGTGAAGTAATTGAGCAAAAAGCATGTGAAGATTGAATGAGTGCGATGAACAGGTAACTGTGCAGTGCATGTATTGTATAATATGCTGGTGAAGAAGAACAGGTGTGTGGCATTAGCAATCTTGATTAAAATCTTTGTATTACAACCCGGCGCACATTCACAGCTTTCTGTGAAATATTTTACACCGCACCGAGTTAAAACACCGGCATGGAGCACAATCTTAAAGATTCATCAATTCACGTATTACAAGAACAACATTGGTCCTGTTCTCCCTCTCTCTCTCCTTTTCAATGTCGTGACCCGTTTTAACGAACTGAATTAGCCAAGTTCCAAAAAATTTCATTTGGAGAGATCAACTCTCTAAGGATGTTGGTTTGCCTGGATTGTCCGAAGGAGATGTGCAATGAATGATGGCGGCTAATAAGCAGCATGGGTGAACATGATGGTGCCTTGGCTGGCATTGCGCTTGATGGTGATGGTGGTTGGTTGGTCGATTATGTGTGTTATACTTTCTTTTTAAGGGCTAGTAAAATGATGAAGCTAATCACTCGCATTATTATATAAGACGACGATTGAGTGTGTGGTAACAACACACAAAAAGAGTCAACAATAGAAGAAAAATGAGGATGACGATGATGATTCCATTTTGTCCTTTTAGTTGAGTTCTTTGATATATTTGATAGACTGGTTCACCTCATCTTCACAATAATCGAGACAAAGCCGGAGTCCGACCCAACGGCACAACCAATCACGGAACACACAAACCATGTATTTTTCACCCACCACCATTCAGAAGAATCTCCTTCCGAGAGGATTTCTTCTTCGCCATTAGTTAGTTAACTCGCTTGGAAAAAAGATGGATGATCATGATCATGATTCACAAGATTCCATTTTCTTCAACTCTAAATTCGTGGCGTGATACGGCGGTCAGACCAAAGACATGAATGCATTTCTCTGTTGTGTATTTCTTTTGGTTGGGGCTGCTTGGTGACCATGAAATGAAACATTATAGCATTTCTTGGATGGATTCTTCATCTCCCTCTTCGTATTCGTCTTCCCGAACAATCCGACTGACTTCTGAATAGCGAATTGAATGTGTAATTTGAGCTCTTTTCCCATTCTTCACCCTGGGTGTCTTGGACAGTTGGAGCAACAGTTTATCGTGTCATGACAAATTATCGGTCGCCTCAAACACTCGGTTTTCAATCTTCTCCTTATATATATTCAATTCATTCCTCTATTCTCATCATCCCCTTCTTCTTCTCCTCTGTTTGCATCATCTCATCTACATATGTGTCCATGTGCAACTTTTAAACCCTTCACATAATGGACACAAAGATATCAATTTCAAAGTTTAATTAGTAAGCGGCTCGCAGTTTGATGAAATCTTGATAATGAGAGTGATGAGTGGTTATTTATTTGTTGACGTGCATGCAGAAATGCCAAATTTTTTGAGATCCAATTCAATTCTACTCTAAAAACAAGAACACAATTGAAAATAATCCTTCATTGCTTCTTTTTCTCTTCTTCTCAACTTTCTTGAGAATACATAAAATCATGCATGCTGGACGTTGCGCTAAGATGATGATGATGATGATGGTTGGTTGGTTGGTTGGTAATAGACCTTCGTTTTTAACCGTTTAGTTGAACTGCCTGCCTGCTGGACTGGTCCATGAGATTTCTTCTAACTTTTCTACATGCTGCTGCTGCTGCTGCCATTTCCCCAGCGGCCATGTACATTCCTTCACCCTTCCGAGATATTCAACGATTCCACTTTTTTCTCATGACCACTACAAACTAACTATTCACCCTCTCTCTCTCTCTCTCTGGTTGGCTGTTGGACGACTCGGTTGGAGTGTAATAACAGTCTATAAGTTCCTTAGCAGTAGTGTCACAATCTTATTAGACTTTTACATTTTCTTCATTAAGATCTTCCATGATCCCTTAATTTTGTGTAAGGGTTAATTGTGGATTCCTGTGTGATTGTGGATAAAGGAGGATAACCATGCAAGACAAAAGAAAGCCAAAGCCGATGAACCTTCCGTAAAATGTTTTTGCTTCTGCCTGTCGGATCAGAAATGGAAAGAGACTTGACGAAGTGGAAGTTGACATTCAAATTTTGACAGTTTGGATGGAAAAATGTGAAATGAAAACAACGTTTCGACTTGGTGGTGGTGGTGTAGTGGAATGAGATTTAAACATCCCATTCCATCGTGTGTCCCACTTACTTTGAATTCATAACATCTAAGAGAAATATATACTCTGCCCCACATGCTACAAAAGAAAATGTTATCGCTGCGTCTATCTCACTTAAATCGTTTATGACCTCCCATCCGGAAAATCGACTTAAATGCAGTCAGAAACAAATATAACACAATAATATGCAACGCAAAACGCAATACCACTGAGTGCTTCATGATTTTGTACTTGATCATTTTCATTCCAAATTCCTCTTTTATTCAAATTGTCTTTAAATAAATTTAAATTATACTGTAATGTAATATTGAAATACAAAATTTTCTCCCAAACCTCAAAACTAAAGCAAGAAGATATGGTGTAACAACTAGCATTATATCTTCTTCCTAACCATTTCATTGTTATTGTATCAGGAATGGAAATTGAATTGAAGTGCTTAATCCGACATTCCGACAGAGAGCTATATGACCTGACCAAAGGATTTTGCTGATTGTATTGCGGGGGAAGTTTTTGGATCGTTGGATGGATGAATTTCTCTTCTTCCTTGTCAATCCGTGATGCGAGATGATTTCCAAGCTGACATTAATCCTCACCTTGTTACTGAATTGACTGACGTTTTGAGCGGTCCATTTTGTTCATAAAACACAATGGACAAGTCAAAATGGTCAAACAAATAATAGTGGAAGTGGATACTTATATACACTGAATCCATATATATTTATATAAATATATATCGTAAAGGGGGTAAGAAGGAAGGAAGAAGGAAGGAATTCCACCACCTGGGGATGGTTGTGGTCACTTATACACATCATACATACATGCATATACATATAGAGGAAACTTGGTTACTTGTTGCGGACGCAAGTCCTTCTTCGGAAAGAATCGACCAAGTAATAATAATAATAATAATAATAACTGGTGGCGAGCACCCCTTTCTTTTATGAATGTTCACTATTGTCCACTTCAAGTCACTTGACCATCCAACCAACCACACAACAACCCATGACCACGGAGGTATTGTGTCCTGGCATAAAAAACAAGTTGAAATAGTCAGTCGTATTTGTTGTTCGAGTCTTTAAAGCGTAATGTTGTGATCCATCACCACCACTAACTACCTGGTAAAACATGACTTTTACCTGTTTAATCCAATAATCCGCTTTCCATTTTAGAAACCTTAACTTTTTAAGCTCTGCTACATATGCACTTCAGTTTTTGGACATTTTATTCTTTATTTATTTGTTTATTCTTTATTTAAGATGCGACAGTATTAAGTGGGGTAAATTTATTATGTTTGGGTTGTCTTAGGATAATGCCAATTAATTGACTCAACATTTTAATACAAAATAATTAGGCTTTTGTGGACTGTTTTGCTTAATAATTCAGAGTAATGTCGATTTTTTTTTCTCAAATTAATTTCTGTTTCCGTATTCTTTGTTTGTTTGTTTGCAAACAAACTGGACTCAGTTTTATTGATAAACCGGAAGGAAACCTGGATTTCCTTGGTTCACACGGTGTCAAACACGAACGCAATAAATCATTCAGTCACGTGGGTAAAGATTTGTAGATTTCATTCATCTCATTAATAAACGTTCTATTATCTGGTGTACCGACGAGAATGAGATTGGGCTGTAAATCTTGACCTGCTTCGTCAAAATGATAACAGAATGCAGACAAGACAACGACAACACACCACAACACCATTACTGCTTGCTGAGATTGAAGTTAGTTAGCAAAGCAAGGTGTTACCTGGAAGAAGAAGCGTATCAAGCCTGCTGTGATTATTATTAGTCGTAAACTTGTATTTTGTAATGATTATTATTGCTCTTATTAAATGGTATTGTATTCTCGTGAAGTTCAAAGGTGAGCACAGCAATAAGTGAGGGAGTCATATTATGGGGGTCATATAATCTCACTACCTCAGTGAGTCAGTCAACCCTCCTATTTTTCTTCCAATAAAGTGTAATAAGGTAAGTAATGCAATGTCCAGTTCAAGTTTGAGTTGGTTTAGTTGGGCTACAGTCAGTGTGCCTCTTTTGTTGGTTGGTTTGTCTTTCTCAGGTATAATGAGTGTCATAAAAAGTCCTCAGTGTCCTTAAGTCAAATTTCATATTTTAAGAGGTTTTGACTCTCTTCACAGTGGTTTTTCGTTGGGATTGGCATCAAGTCGTCCTGTAAAGGAAACCTTCCCACGCCTTTCCGATTTATTGGCCCGGCGTTTTAAAATTTCAAACATTTAAGAATCTATTATGAAGCAAACCGAGAATGGTATTGACTTGAGATGTTGAACTAACTAAACCCATTAAATTAGTCCCCATCCACCACCACCGATAATGTAGTTTAGTTTTACTTAACCTTTAAGACCATTGAACAAGCTGACAATCGGAGGACTTGAGAGGAAGCATAAATACCTATGCAGTGTGCATTGCTTGCTTACCTAAGTTTGTATATGCACTATCTACTTTAGATAGAAGGGCTCAAGTGTCCAGTTATTATGATTCTTATATAGAAGAAAACGGATGAAGGAGGAACGGTGGCATTTGTGCTCCCTGACTTCAACTGACTATGTAGCTGTTTACTTGTGTTGTTGTTCCTTTGACGAGCTCAAAAGACTCGATTTAAGTGACGAGATGGCCGGCAACGATAGAGAAAAGATAAGAGATGGATGGTTTGTTGATTTTTGTATGGACAACAGGCACATTCCATTACCCAAATGCCTACCCTTTAGCAGTACCCATCACCACTCACTACACTACTCTATGCCATCCAATAAAGGGACAAGGGCCCAAACCCAATAATGAGCATTAGGTGCACCCAACAATATTATTGCTGCTGTGACTTTATATCACCATCATACCATACCAACCACCACCAAGACCAATAATAATGTGTACACCTTTTGAATACCTTCTTCTCAAACCTCAAGCAAGCCGATCATGGCAATAATCGTATTTTCTTTTTGACTTTACAAGAAGAAGAAGAAGAGCAGACCAGTTATTATAGTGTCCGTTCCCACGGCTTAAATTGTGTCACTTTCCAAGATATACGAAATGTTGACAATAAAATCATTCACAGTGATGACTGACGACTATTATGTTATGTGCATCATTTGCATGCGATTCTTCCTGAGTCTCAGGGATCTGCAAAAGGTGCTTGAATGAATGACATGTATTACAGAATTTGTATATACGCAAATACAAACATTGATAAACAGGTCGTAAACACTATTTGCTTATGGCATGACAAATTATGACATGCAAATGCAGTGCAGTGGCTGGCTGGTGATAAGTGATGACCTAAAATTGGTTGGTCATGGTCTTTGACTGCATATAATTATTGTTCCATATTATGTTTATTTACTTATGTTTTAAAGGATTCCTCCCCTAATACAGAGGGACATTGACATGCTTTTTAACAAATAACTACTAATTGAGAGTATTTGAGACAACTGTAATTAGACCATATTATTATTATCATTTTAATTTTAAGGTGGATTATTGAACCGATCAGATTTGTTGCTGCTCTGCTGGCTGACATGACATAACTCGACTCTTTCCACCAAATTCCTCCAGCTAATATTATTTATCGGACAAATAATAATAATAATAATAAATTAATAGAGAAGCGATGAAAGCTCACGAGGCTGGTTTTTTTTTGAGAGATGAAAATGAACATGATCTGCTTGTCGTGTCAGATATTCCGTTTCATCCATATATATATTTCCTGTGGTTTCATTTCTCCATGATTTTTTTTCATCTCATGTCAAATAATACTTAATATGAGTCAGACAGAGTTTTCGTTTGATTGAATGAGTGAAACAACAAGAGTGTGAGTATGTGTGATGTGTGTGGTGTGATACTTCATCGGAAAGTTCTTCATCTTATTCTTATTCACTATAATAAACTCAATCCTTGAGCTTTTTATAAACATTTAGCCCAGTCAGAGACCATGGAGGAGATCTTTCTGGTTGAAAAAATGTGAGAAATAGATAAGGAATTGTTATTGACAGACTGACGTAAGATGTTATGAGAGTGAGGTTAATGCTCAGCTTATTACGAAAGGAGGGTTGATGTTGGGGGCACATAATTGAAACTTATAATACAACAAATTACTCTTCTTTATATTATATAACAATATAAACTATTGTGGTCTGGCACTCCAAAGCAAAGCACTTATTCAGTCACTCTCTCATCTTTTCTTCTTACATACTTGCCACCAGATAAAAGTATAAATGTCTAAACGCCACTTTTAAATGTTTAAACGGTTAGTTGAGAGGTTTTACAAGGTGATAAGTTGAAAAATAAATGCGGATTGAGAGAGAATAAGAAAATTCTTTCATTGGTTTAATATAAAAAAATGCTTCTCTTCCTGTCGTATAAGTAACAACGAGTTTATGGAATGCATATGCAGTTCTCATCATGTTTGTATTATTTTGAGTGATACTTTAAACCCTAATTCATAATGAGCTCATGGAATGAAATATATAAACTGCAGATTTGTAATATTATTTTAATGAGCAAGATGATTTTGATTATAAATACTCACCTGTGTCATAAGTCGATCAGCACCAGAACCCTCATCATCTCTAAAAATGATATCCGGGTTGTAGTTGGGCACAAGATTCTGCAGGAAAAATAAACGTTAGGTTATTAAAGTAGCAGAGACACACGGGAGTAATCAAACACTGATGCAAAGTAGAAACCCGAAGTTGAGTAAGTGAGGAGTGGATCGAAGATGAAAGGGCTGAAAAATACCAACACATGAAATTTCTGATGAGTATCTATGAAGCCAATTGGGCTCTTGGGTGACTTACTTCGACCCTTGTCAACTTTGAAACCAGTGGAATCAATTGGGTATGTTTTACCCGTGTTCAAGAAACTTTTTGAGAAAATCGAATCTTTTTTGTCGGATATGAGAACGACCGTGCGAAATTTGGACTGGGCTAGATTCCTGGAACATGATCATGCAGGTTTTATCTGGTGAATTTATTTTAATCATTTTCAAAAACCATTAATTAATTGAATTCTTCAATTTACAGGACGGAATACTCATAGCAGATGAAGATTTTGATATCGATGTATTCGCAGGAATCGAACAACGTCGTGATTTACTTGCTGGTGAGCCTGACAATGGTTAATGTTATTGTTGCATTGCAGCTTAATAATTGATCACATATTAATACAGATAATGCTGATTTGAAACAAGAGATGGCTGCTTTAAGAGATGAGAACGCAACTTTAAAAATTGAGAATGACCCGTTGACCTCACGTGTTGAGTATTTGGAAGAGTTAGTTGAGTTACCAGTTGATTATTGTTAGGAATAGTTCTAGTGTTAAGTGTTATGAACCACAATGTATTTCATAGCTTTATCTTATCAGACACAATAAAAACAAACCTTGAATCGCTTATGTCCTCTGGTGATATTTCCTTCGGGTAAACCAGAAGCAGACAATGCATTTTCGGGAACGTTAGGCACATGCTGATCATAAACCAATGGGGTCAACTTTCTAGGTGCTCGTCTCCTTCCGGCACCACGACCAGGTCCACATGCCTCCGTCGAACCCAGTAAGATGAACAGATAAAATAACACCAGAAGTGTCCACGTAGAAAGACAAGGAAATAGAGTACGGGATTGATTCTGCGATTTTTTCGACTTTTGATTTGCAGAGAAACTTGCTGATTCTAACTGGATAGGATTGTTGTTGGTGTTGTTGGTGTTGCATTCGATTGCGAGGTTCGAAGGAACGCTCACATCCTCCAAATCTTTAAAGCAACATTTGGGTGGACCAGAGGAGGAGGAGCAGGGGAATGTTTCATTTTTACTGATACATTTTAGAGGATTACTCCTTCCAAGACTAAGTTTGGCTTGTTG
Organism: Folsomia fimetaria; assembly: GCA_034695645.1. NCBI lineage: Eukaryota > Metazoa > Arthropoda > Collembola > Entomobryomorpha > Isotomidae > Folsomia > Folsomia fimetaria. The sequence continues at coordinate 14,314 of JAQFZJ010000378.1, forward strand.
CGGAATAGCGTCGTAATAATAATAATGGTGGTTGCAGGGAGTGGAGCGAATTCCCCCAGATTGTGTTTTACCATGCGACCCCCTCATTTTTGACACAAGTTGCCCGTAAACTCGCCAAAGTCCTAGGATAAGTCGTCGAGGATAAAATAGCTCCAGCCGGTCTCGTTCGGTTGGCAAAGGGTAAACAATAAGCATGTCGTTGGTGGGTAGTAGCAATTCCGTATTTTTATTTACACTTGTGATACGACACACATTTGCCGTACCACTTTCCCCGTTGCTCCGTCTCTTGAGGCATTTAATCATAGCACTACTACTACGGGAAGTGGAGTCGTGGCACATTTTTTTTTACTTGTCACTAATCAATTGCTAACAATTGTATTATTATTGAATTATACAAACCACTCAACACCCAACCAATCAACATTTAAAGAGAGCACAATCATTACATTGCACAATTTTAATATATTCGTTGCCTATTCCGGGCACATGATTGTTGAATTATTTTAATTATAACAAGAAATTCTCAACATTCGCAACACATGCAACTTGATACACTTTGTTTGTTGGCTGTTTTGTTTCACTTTGAGGAAGAAAAGTGTGCTCTGTATTGAAGAGATGAATTAGTATTATTATTAAAAATAATAGTCTTCCGTGTTATAATCTTGTTATTCTTTTGGGTGAGATGGTTGATGGTGATGAGACGGATGATGCTGATGTCTCGAGTCGTGTAATTAAACTAAAGGTAAATAAGTGAGACTGCTGAGAGTTTGTCCTGTAGTGTTGCTGTCACTTGAGGAGACAAGAATGAGAATCAGTCTAAAAACTTTTAAACCAACCCAAATGCAATGCAATACATAATAGGGAATAATATGAGAGCAAGTAAAGGATGGAAGTGTTTGGTGGATGATGTTCCCAGTTTGAAATACACTTCTTTTACTACAACAGAAGATACAGATACTTGCATGCCCACAATAAAATAACAACACAGCTAACTAACTGAGTTCTTCTTCTAGGCACCGACCCACTGCTCAGAGCCAACTAAATGGGGAGATAGATAGAAAAGTGTAATAAAGTGTAAGTTGTAGGTATTGTGAGATGTTGTAGTAAGTAGGCTTTAAGTATTATTTAGATGGTTGAAGTCAAAACTCAAAGTAGACAACCTAAGTATTTCTCACAAACCGTGTTTAACTAACTCTAACTCCATGGATAAATGGATGGGTAGGTGATCCTGGTAACAATATTATGCACACCTTAACCAACAAGCCCACACTGACTGAGGTGGATGGATACACAATAATATGTATAATATAATAATAATAAGAAAGAAAGAAAGAGATGATTTTGGGATGGATGGACGGACAAGGTTTTCTATCTCACTGGTGATGGCTCACACTTAATCCTCTCCTGATCTCTTTAATTCTCGACCCTTCGAATCAAACAACTCTAACCCACAAATACTCAGAAATCAATATGAGACAAGACTAATTTAATTCAATTGCACACACAAATTTAAATTGTAGGAGTTTCCACCCAAAACTACTTTGAGCTTCTACTACTACTAAAGTCGTGGAAAGTTTTATCTGTAGTTATGAGCAGTTATGAACAATATCATGGGTTCTTACCCTTTCGGTGGCTTATAAAAAATTCAAAGATTTTATTAAGGAATAACCAAATAAAAGTTCTTCTGTCTGGTTAAAGAAATAATAATCAATAATATGCTTTTCGAATTTATACGCAAATAACTGTATTGCGAATGAGAATCGACGACGAGGTACTTTACCAAACTGATGCTATGCAGCTTTTTTTAACAACGTATCATTTTTAAAGTATTGAATGTCGAGATCAATTGTGCAAACAAGCTGACCGGAATAATACGACTCAAGACGTTGTAACAAGAATTGCAATAATAACTCAAATTAATGGTCCGATTTTGACACACTTGTGTAAACAATAAAGATCAGTTATTCAAAAGTTGGCAATTAACTTCTCTGTATAATCTTGCAGAATGAACTTTCTTACTACAATTAATTACTTGTTATTAGTCATGTATGCATGCATGCATGTGGTCGTCGTCATCAAAAGAAGCGTCACAATTTCCTGCTAACACATGTATGAACTTAAGTAATTTTATCCTAGCTTAGAAAATTTATGTATATTTTGGCTGGTAGATACGTGCTCGCACTATTGGTTGGTGGCAGCAGCAATAATTTTTAACGAGCCAATCCAATATATTTTTTATGTGATGATTTGTTCCACGTATGCGGATTACAATAAACCATCGTTTGTTTGTCTACTGAAGCAAAATAAATGATTGTTTTGAGGCCCAATGAGAAAGGAGCATTCGCGTTAACATAAGAAAAGAGTTACTATAATACTCACAATACAAGAATGCTGCTTCAAAGCGCTCCACTACTGCACGCGTAAGAATTACATTTCAAACATTGTTATCTTATAACATTAAAAAATATAAATTTGCAGTTTATTAAGCGAATCATAATTATTTTGCTCATATTGGAACAAAGCTGTGGTGCCAATTTATGATTTTAGGAAATGACGGACTCAATTGGATTTTGGACCAAAATGAGACATTTGTTCTCTCTGATATTTGCTTAATAATTTAATATAAATAGGTCAAACATTTTGATTATCTTACATTAAAGTTGCAATAGTTCGATGAACTGCTGATAAACAAAACAAAATATGCAAAATAATACTAATGATAATGCGCTAAGGAGCAGAGAAAGAGAAAGAACGGAAAAGGTAGTAACTTGCATTATCTCTTGAGAAAAGAAGAACAAAGATTGCGAAAATGAGAATTGTGCACAAGTACTTATAATATAACTAAGGTCGGTCCTAATATACATATTTATTTAGGATGGACATCCATTAATTCTAGACAATATTGAACTAAAGATATTGTTTAAAAAATTACAAAAATACAAAATTCATACAAAATATGACGAAATCAATATTCAGTCAAGTTTACCTTGCAAAAGAAATTATCATTAATTTGGTGAGTAAAATCTACGTATCTGAATCATTTCAAGTGCTTTTACTTCGTGTACTTATACCTATAATCCTAGTGATGCACCCCGTTCATGGCCAAATATGTGTTGGATCCGTTTGGTGTGAACCTTGGGTGCCACCAACACCCATCTTCACGCTTAGAAAATTGTGTTTCAAAAAACGGATAGCTTGTTGGTTCAACATTTTCCTATTTATTCAACTTTACATACAGAAAAGAGATGACCATCTCATTGTTGTCTGGAGTCAACATAGTGTGTTCTTCTAGTTGCTGTTATAAATTAGAAGAGCAGACGAGATCAGGTCTTCCATGCTTATCTCATCTCCAAAAGACTGCTTCTTCTTCGATTCCCTGATTTTCCTTCATCTCATTGTTGAAAGAAAGGAGAAGGGATGAAAAATGTGGACTAGGTGGTATGGCTGGTTAGGTCTTTAACGTGAGAGAAGGTGGACTCCATTGGCACATTTGGTTTCAGCCCAGTCCATATTTTTTGTTCTTCAAGTAACCCACACCAGCAGCGTTTAGCTTAGCGTTTTATTATAGCCAAAAGCAAAGCAGCAAAGCAACAAGGTCCCTACTACTTGAAGATGCCTACCTCAAATCCTTCTTAACATCACTGACTGCACAGCTTTAAACTAACTTACCTGTAATAAGCTGCCTGTATTGTGTGTGACTCTATAATATACAGATCCATTACATCCACATTACATTTTACATCTCTTCCAATGCGGCGTACTGCTTTTTCAATCATGCTAGACAAACGAATAATACTCCTGGGGCTCCTTTCATCCTGATTGGTGGACAAGCTATCTTCCAGTCTAGTAATGGGTGCGGCCAGCGGAAGGCAACATTTGTATGCGTGTGTAAAAGGAATAAGATTATACAAAAACTACACAAACTCACAGAAACTGCCACCCGTATTATGTATGTACATTCAATAATAATCAGCAATGAAAGAAATAGACTAAGAAGAAGAAGAAGAAAACATTTGAAACAAATTCTTTCTTGCATCCCTGCATAAGCAAATGATTATATATTTAATATATAAGAAGTAACCTCATTCCTCAAAATGACAGGTTATGGCAATCCATTCATTTCATTTAATTCATGTGTGACACATCATCAGTCCCATGTGAGTGAACATTATTGATGTGGGGTTCACCAATGACATTTAGAAATTAGAGCACATTCCATCCACAAACATTCCTGGATTGTTTAAATAATAACATAATTTGCTCGTGTGCATAGTTTAGTTTGACCATACATACACAAAATAAATGATTAATGACAGAATTTATACAATTTGTAAACTTTACCATTTCAACATTGTTGTATCTGTAAATTACAAACTGTAATTGTATTGTGTGTGTATTGGGCGCTTATGCATAAGTATATGATGCAAATAATGCAATACGAATTTCTGTCACAAATATTATTTGAATATTACTGTAAAATTGCAAAATAAGTAAATATCCCTGAAATTTTGTAATGCAAATTTTCATAATGAAATGAGCATGCATGTGGCAACTTCTGCATTGCATGCACGTATCCAGTCGACCTTTCTTAATTTAGGTATAAGCTCAAGTTTTAATTTTGTGGTCAGTTTCGAGGAAATGCTCCTTGCTTAGGATGAATGAATGCAATGCAAATCCCTAAAAGTTGAAGCTTATCGTCTAAAAAAAGATGAAAACAATGGAATTCCAGCAGTGCTGCTCCTTTCCCAACCTGTACCTTATCCACTTGTAACTTATGGAACAACCTGCACCACTGTCTGATCTTAAATACTATAATTCCAGAAAAAGCTGAAACACTTGTATTACTTGCTTTGTTGAACAATGCCATACCGCCAAGACGACGGGTATTTAAGGGCCGGAAATTTGGTTGATGGCATTAGTATTTCTTGAGAGGTCTATCGGGAGAAACTATCCGGTTGGGGCTTTAAAACCTCACCGGGTAGTTTCATCCAGACAGCCCTGTTCAAAATTTCCACGACCTGTGTTCCTGCTCCCCACAACTGAAGACCTGCTTCTGGACTTTTGCCGCTGCTGCTGCCTCATCCTCCAGACAACAGAGATCGAGATTGACCCCTCTTTGGTTACCTAGCTCTATGAATGTTGTTTATCAGCATAAAGCTAGGTTAGCAAAGATGGGTCGGTACTCGCCACATCCGGGTTTTTTATCCGCCATCATCCCCTTGAAAGACTCATTCTCTCTTTCTGAAGGAACTAGAGGCGTGTGATAACGGACGCAACCCAATTACTCTTATCCTGATTACTAGTGACTTGAACACTTTTAATCTGTGCTCTGAGTTCTAGGATAAGTTATCACAGCCTATAGATTCTCGAGAAGGGAGAATAAAATCTTCATTCGACTTCTTCCACATCTCCCAATCTCTTAGGATCCTCCAATCTCCTAGGATCATTTTGTCCTGGACAGAGTCAAATTCAGGGTTAGCACGCGTTGGTGACGTTCTAGTACATGATAAGCCCATGATAAGCCCATGACTAGAACGAACACTCGACTCACGCTTATCCGAGACATTCATCAAACTCTGGACACATTCAACTACACCCTCAACAATTCACGGTTCACGAGATGCCTTACTCCTCCAGTTTTATTTCATTATTACAGACGTCAAAAGCAAGTTTTTCCTTTATATTTCCAAGTCTCTTCTCTTTGCCCTTTACAATTATGGATATTTGAATAATTTTCAATATTTCTACACTTCTAGAGCATTTTAAATCATGAAATTTATGAGAAGCGTCTTTTTGTGCTTTCACTTTGCAGACAACATTTATATCAGATTGCCCTGCTTTCCGCGAAATTCACTCCATTTTGAGCATCTGATAAAGATAAAAATTTCATTCTTGTCTCTGATTTCTAAAACTTGTACAAAATTGCGTCGCTGTCGACTGGGCGAATTCAGTGTGGGTCATTTTTTTGAGTCGGAGCATATTTAGGTAAATATTTTGAATGTCTTTTGTTCAAGAATTTCTGATTGTTTGACATCATTTTCATATTATAGTGCAGTGCGTCGTATTCTGATTCATCTCATGTACATAACAATCATTATTTTATTTCATTTCTCGTATTTTCATCAAAGTTGACGACATAACATTATTTTATCCAAATCTAAATACATTATTCTGTTGGTTTGGTCCAGGTTGTGAGTGACTGAAAACGCGGTGTGAGCAATAATAAGCCGGCGGAGCCAGCTTTTGTTTGCCATCATATCGTCACTCTCTGTCCTATTGGTGAATTGCTGGTGATTGATGGGTCGTGTTGGCTCCGCTGTTGCTGTCGATTTTATGTAAAGTTTACTACAACGTCTCTTCTATATCGTTATACAAACGCAGTTGATAATCATGATAACTGGTGGGAATCATTTCTATTGTCTTGATCATGGGAAATGTATGATGATCATGTATATTTATCTATGTTCTCTGATTTGTGTAGCAATAACTGAAGTGCTGGATAAAGTCAAATGGGATGCTTCGAGAAATAATATTTTTGCCCGTCCCCAATTTCTTCCCCACAATAGTATGGGACTATTTACCAGAGCATCGATGGAGGGAGTGGAAGACCCAAGTTTTGCAGGACCTACTGAACCAACCATATTTGGCTCAGGAGCAAATGTCTTCCAGCCTGTAACCTCCTCCGGTGTGATTAATAGCGCTCGTACAACTTCCGAGGACAATTCAATTTTTGGATTCAGAAATCCATTCCTTAAGAAACAATGTACTACTCCTGGGTGCAATGATGGAGAAGCTTTGGCTTCTTCGACTGAAAGACAAATTAGAATAATAGAATGGTACATGATGGATATGAAAAAGTTTTATCCGCTCAGCATGGCCAGCTCCTTCTTCATACGATGTGTGCTTTATCCTTTAACTTTAGTCAAAACCAAAATTCAAGTAAGCCCACGGTCGAATTTTTCGTAACACTTTGAAGGGGTTCGATTTCTTATATTTGCCCGTAGCCAAATCCCGGTTACACTCTCTCACCCTCACCCTCAGGGGCGTCAACAGCCCTGACGGGCCTGTTGACGACAAAATTCTGATTTTGTCTGGCAAAAGAAATCGAACGCACTTTTGGATCATTCTATTTTTGACACTGACTTTAAAAACATTAATATTTTCTTTTAGATACAAGAAAAGGCTGTTGTATATAATGGTGCAATTGACTGTTTTCGAAAAATCTATCAAGGGGAGGGAGTTCGTGGGCTTTATAAAGGGTTTTGGATCTCAGCGTTTCAAATTGTATCTGGAGTTTTTTATATTGCAACATATGAGGGGGTTCGTCACTCCTTGTATATTCGAGGCATCACAGATAAGTAAGTAGAAAAATGGCGGTACACAAAAAGGTCATTATTTGACATTCTTTCATAATATTTGTAGTCAGATTCGCGCTTTAATTGGGGGTACGTTTTATTTTTATATTCCAGTTTAGAATTTTTACATATATGTACATGTTTTACATTTCATAACTCTTCGTGATTTTAGGTGGATGTGCTTCTGCCGTTGGGCAAACGATCATTGTACCTTTCGATGTAATTTCGCAACACATGATGATAGTTGGAATGAGGCAAAATAATTTACCGGGAGGGTAAGCTTATCACCATGTACTCAACCTGAAAGACTTTTATGCTCCAATTAATTAAATGATCTATTTAATCCTAGGAGCGTATATAACCCATTGAATATTCAATATGAAGGTCGCAGTAGAATTGACATAACTAAAGCGATTATCAGAGAAATATATATTCGCGACGGATTTCGCGGTTATTATAGAGGATACTTTGCATCCCTTACCACTTATGTTCCTAACTCAGCCCTATGGTGGGGTTCTTATCAAATTTATCAAGGTAATGAGAATTTATGCAGAGATTTGGATGCGTGGCATGTGAATAGTAAACATTATTCCCTTTGATAATTTAAGACGCTTTGATCAAAATCTTCCCTGCGGGTTCATCACATGTGGTCGTCCAATGCGTTTCTGGCATGCTGGGTGGATGGACTACCACAATATTAACAAATCCTCTGGACGTTTGTCGGGCTCGATTACAGGTACAAATACAAATATTCAACACTAATTCAGTTTGAAATTCAAAATTTCATAATACTTACTATGTCCATAGGTGCAACGTTTAAATTCATTTCCCAAAGCTTTCTCCATGTTATGGCAAGAAGAAAAGTATCGAATTTTTACAAAGGGACTTTCTGCTAGGATGGCTCAATCGGGAGTATTCAGTGCCTTTATTATTCTAGGATATGAGTCTATAAAACGGCTCAGTGTTAACGAGAATTATAGAGACGCTGTACGCTGGTAGCGAAATGGAAGTAACAAAGATTTATAAATTATATATACATGTCCCATTTCGACCCCAACATCACTACAATCGGTAGCTAAAGAATTGTCTGTGATGATTAATGTAACCAAATATGTCTCCCTCCCTTAAGGAATTGAAATTGATTTGAGACCAGCAGGAAAAAATTATTGCTGTTAAACCGGTCTACATAATATCCTGGCTGATTCTCCAAAAAATACGGCTATGATGTTGCCAAAGTCTGGTGAAGTGGGTTGTGTTAATTTCTGATTGATATTGTTATTCTGATTAAAATATGAATTAATTTGTGTAGAATTTGAAATCAGTTATCAATTCAAAAACTGTACAAGTCACAACGCTCAGCATACCGCGTGCCATTTCATGATTGACCCGGTTCTATGTCTTCTCAAACTCGTATTTAATAATTTCGACAATAACCATAATGATTTACCGTAGCTCTCAAAAAACCTTAAAACATCTCTCGTCTTATGAATATAAACCCTTAAGTTATAATTTCATTGTCAAACTTTATTTCTAGTCAGTTTAACCAGTCCTTTGTAGAAATAAAACTTCAGTTCAGGCCTTGCGTTAAGTTTAATCAATATTATGCCGCAATGCCACTTGACTTTAATTCAAGGAATATGAAATACGACCAGGGAATGTTATTTTAAGTTGATTACTGGCAATAAAACTAAAATCAACAATATAAAATTTAGATTTTATAATCGGCTGACTCATATGTACTTATTAATTATGCAACGTTCTCTGCTAGTCTGTACATTTTTTAAGACCTATACTTACTATTAGCGGTTAGTGCGTGTCTTAGCCAATTATTTAAGAGAATTTAACACACAATGGTGCAGACATAAAAAATACAAATAAAAATAAAACCATTTTTTGGAGAAAGTTCAGTAGGTGGTTGTTCCGAGTTGAGTTAGTGTAGACAAATTGTACTGCGTAGTTAGTATGGCTTTATAATTGACCGAGAAAATCTCGTTGTATCGCTTTATGTTTTTTTTAGAATATGTGACTGATCTGAAAGAAAAAAAGAGGAGCTGCTGGTTCAACTTCAAAATTATTATAATGATGTATACAAGAGTAATTACAATTACGTAGTCTCATAATGTTCTGGCGATAATGAACTTTATGTTTATGGTTTGTACGGAGTAGTTGATGAAATAAAAGTCATAAAACTAAATAAAAGATAGAAACCACAATTTCAAATTTGAGTATAAAATATTTATTGATCATACAATAGTTGTCTTTCAATTGTCCTCTAGTTGGATTTTAATACTGGTGGATTTTGTTTTTATAACTAGCTAGCTAGCACACAATGTTCTATACTTTCTGATTTGTTCTATTCAGCTATTGTTTGCTTCTTTTCTTTCTCTTTACCCTTCCGTTTAATTGGGTTCTTCAGTTTAAATAACCATTTTTTCCTTTTATCTGGAGATACAAGGTGGGTGTTGGAGTTGATGGAGAAAGCATCTGTAGCATCCACTGATGAGCTGTTGCCCTTGACTTTAGATAAATCCTCCTCAACTATGTGGGTATAGGACGGAGGTGGATCTTCGGGACCTGACGTGGGCGAGTTCTTGTCAGAATCCCACCACTTGAAAGCTTCATCTACAATTTCAAAATGATTTGATTTCTGATTAAAATATACTACGCAGAAATATTTGTTGAATTGTATACCTGAAATATTGCGTATTGACTTCTTCTCTTTTTGAGTCATTTGAGTGCTCTGGTATTTCTACACACATTATTTATTATGTATGGGTTATTATCAATACTTATTACTTGTTTAAAGTGAAAAATTTATGTTATAAATGATTTCTAACCGGCACTAATTCGCCGATGGGCGTTCGCAAGGAATGACTCAATTTGTCCCAAAAGTTGTATAGTTTTGCAGAACGCTTATATTTGATGGAAGAAACATAACGCACACTTGGTGGCAATTCGCAGTCTTCATACACGCAGGGGACTATCTTTCGTACTCTCGATTCTAAGAATATATGGAAATTTTTATGTTTACGACATTATCAAGATTATTTTATACTTGTTAATCTAGCATCAACACAAACCTAAAGCAGAAGCCTGCGCGTAAGATACTAAAAAATGGTTGGCAGAACTTTTGAGAAAGTTTGGCGAAAATATCACAAGAAATCGGTTACAACGTTCTTCAATAAGTCTTCCTATCACTTCGTTCTCAAACATAATGCCAGGGAGTAAGTCTCTATCTTTAACGCATAACTACAGGTTCAAATAAAAATATAAACAAACTAAAATAATCACACTCAAAGCACTAAACATAATAATTCCGTCAATAATTATACTTACTTTAAGTTTGTACTCCTGTTCCAATTTTTCAATTACTTGGTCTGCAAATTCTGAGTCTTCATCAGCAAATAAAATAAATGCATCATATCGTGTTAAGGGAAGCTTATTATGTATCCTTTCACTGTCCTCTAAGTATTTCAATTAATTGCAGTATGAATTTTTGGTTCGATTATTGAAGAATTTGGTAGATCTATTCATACCTATGGTAAGAATATTTTTGTCCAGCAAAGGGTCTAACGGGGTTGCAGTTAAATGTGAATCGCTCCTCACGCCATTTTTATGTGCAACATTGTATGCTACAGCATCACTAACTGAGAATGATATGAATATAGTAGTATTTAACAAAATATTACTTTCCTTCATATTTGTCATTCATTTTTATACGTACCTAGAAGTGGGTGGATGTCATCCACAATATCAAAACGATCAATAACAGCAAGGAATGCTTTTAAATCACTAAAACATTTGCATTGTGAATCCGATGTTTTGCACCACTTTTGGATCAACTCTGCTGTTGGGTCCTGCTTTGTCTGAAGGAATGAAATGGTCTCAGAAGAAAGTCCAGCTAATTCTGCCATTCCTCTCCAGTCTCTGTAAATTATGATTAAGCTTTGGTGTTATAATTGTCCACCAAGTGATAGACCTTAGATATTTAATATTTTATTCGCACCGGGGTAAACCATTCTCTGTTGGAATAATTTTGATTGGATTCAGCATAGTTGATAGCATCGTTTGTGAAGATGGACGCAAAGCTGCAACGGGGGCATCGAATTGTGAAGGCAAATTTAATTCTAATGCATTTGGGGAACCCGTCATGATGAGTCGTTGTATTATGAATCACCTAAATAAAAGAAAGCAAAAAAATGAACAGATTTCTTAATTCATAAGTTATATATTATTTTCATTCACACTATTTAAAAATCTAAAATTCTAGCAAAAATATAAGTATTATGTATAGCCGTGATAAGACGGTAATTTAATATGGCAGTCTGTCGCAGGAATTGACCAAACCATGCAACTTATAAAACTGTCATATCTATGATGGATATAACTCTTTTTCTAAAAAATACCAAACAAACATGATTTAGCAGGAAACAACCACTTTTCCCATCTCTGTTTAGGTAGTTGGTACCGTAATTAGCAAGAAACTTTACAGATTGTACTTTCTCCAATGCTTTCTCATGGTTGCTAATAAGACTGTTACATTGCCGCATGACCTCTAATTTTTAACACAAAAAACGGCATTTAAAAATGCGATCCGGAATTGTGTTTGAAATTTCACCCAAGCAATCATAATACGGATACATTTATCTTGTATAGCATTTTATTTTTTCAGACAATAATAACAGCCACCTGTTCCTCTTCAACTTTAGAAAAACCACTTTCTCCATCAACATTTTGCATATTATAAGCAACTAACCACGCACAAGTTTTGAATTATGCAGAAGCAGACCCCATTGGAAACGGTCCTTACCAGAGATAGATGATAATCCTGGTTCTTCGTTGTCAAAGTGATGGAGTGGGTGTGGGCGGATGGGTGGAGAAAATGAGTAGGTGTCCCTCTTCACCTTCTTCTGTCTTCTTCTTCTCCTATGTATCCTGCTCGTGTGTTCCTAAATATTATTTAGGGATACACTGTATTCTGAGTGAGGCTTCTCGCAGAAGAGATGTGATGTGGTGGTGGTGGTCTAAATTCTGTAAAAGCCCACACACACACGTGAGAAGGGGAATGCTGGAGAGGAGAAAGTAGTCGTCGGGGAGAAAGATGGCCTCGTCTCACCGCTTTCTCCATCCACCTAACCAAACCAACCAACCCAACCTGCTTCAACAGAAGTCTACACTAGTGGATATGGAGTGATGTATGTATGTAAGCAGCAACAAGAGAGGTAAGGCTTGTATAATGTAAGCAAAAGCACCACACAAAACGGGAGAGAGAGAGAGGAGATCCCTGTGTGTGCCGGAGAGAGAGAGAGAGAGAGACGATGAAAGTGAGTTAGGTTTTGTGCCATTCCATCTTTTGCGCTACCCCCCACCGCCCCATCCTTACGTGTTATTCCTTACGCCACACAACATTGAACTAACCCATCAAAGAGGTAAGGCGGAGTCAGCTAGAGAAAAGTTTAGCACAAATAGCAATGCAATGTAAATGTGCTGTAAGTAAGTACGGCTGGATGTGGTGGTTGTTGTTAACCTGCCCGTGTTGAAGAAAGCTTAGGCTGGGGCACAGCACAGACTATACACACAGAGGCAGCAGGAAGAGAGAGAGATAGACATCCAACGTTGCTCTGTCCTGCTTGTGGTTCCAATAAAACCCTTTTGGTGTAGGAAAGAACAAGAGTAGTGCATCCATCCACACTACTACTTTACTTTACTTACTGCTTCTGCCTACTTGTTCTCTATTCCATACTGCTCTGGTGCTGCGCTGCTAGAACTGAGAGAGAGAGAGAGAGAGAGAGAGAGAGAGAGAGACGGACGAGATCAGAGTCAGACTACCACCATCCACCACTACTTTACTACTTCTTTTAATATTGAGTAGAAGGCGAATAGTGTCGTGGAAAAATAGAGACCGGTCGGTATGACGAGGACTTAAAGTCACCCTTCTATCTTCTTTCATGGCCCGATTGCAAGTTCTTATATTCCACTGAATGCGTGGTGTGTGGGGGGTGTTGTATCTGTGACCGTTTGTGTGGGTGTGGTTCACCGCCGCCGCATCAGACAGCAAACAACATCACCATCATGATGGCGTGTTGTCTCTCAGGTTAGATTAGACATAAATTTAAGAAATAAATTTATAGTTAATGCTATAAAAGTATAATTTTATTAAGCAATGAATTCAGGCCCCTGCTATAATTGTAAACTCAATTATGCGTTCCGCTTGTACATGTGTCGAATGATTTTAAACTGGTTGGATTTGACGTTCTAAATGTGTCACGCTTTAAATCTATTTCAGAGGAGGCCAAGGAGCAGAAAAGAATCAATCAGGAAATTGAAAGACAACTCAGGAGAGACAAACGGGATGCGAGAAGGGAACTTAAACTTCTATTATTGGGTACGTTCTAAAAAATGGTGGTGAAACTCGCCAAAGTCGTAGTGATGGAGCGAGAAAGAAATGTTCAAGGGAGGGTGTGGGTGGTGAAAGTCGCTTTCTCTTAATAATAATGATCATGGAGGTTTATTTCTGATTTGGGGGGATGAACCACATTTCGAGGAATATTCTTTTAATGGGTTGTTTTCATCAGGTTTAAGAGTACAAATGTTTGTGAGGTGTTGGAACGGTGGTGCGATGTGATGGAGAAAGCGAGAGAGAGAGAGAAAAAGATACATGTGTTTCATTGTTTCACATTTTGTTGATCTTTGTTGTTTTCAGGTACCGGAGAATCGGGTAAATCGACGTTTATAAAACAGATGAGAATTATTCACGGGTCCGGATATTCTGATGAAGATAAGCGGAGTTTTATCAAGCTGGTGTATCAAAATATCTTCATGGCTATGCAAGCCATGATACGAGCGATGGAGATGTTAAAAATCCAATATTTAGATTCGTCGATGACAGTAAGTGTGAAAGTGAAAGAAGATTGATGGATGGAGAATTATTGCTTTCCTATTTTTTTAAAAACCAATTTGTGTTATTTTAGGAAAAAGCGGAACAAGTAAAAGCGGTCGACTATGAGACCGTCTGCACATTCGAATCACATTATGTTGAAGCCATCAAAGCCTTGTGGGGCGATGGTGGCATTCAAGAGTGTTACGATAGAAGAAGAGAATACCAATTAACTGATTCCGCTAGATAGTAAGTTAACCTGTTTGAATTCGTATGGAGGAATGTGTAAATTGTAGATAATTCCCGATTTAACAAAACTTTTTTTACCCATAGCTACTTAACTGATTTGGATCGAATCGGTTCACCCGACTATTTACCCACGGAGCAAGACATTCTTCGAGCTCGAGGTAAGGAACATTTTATATTTTACTTGATATAAATAAACATAAGTAATGTTTTGTATTTGCTTTTTTACACAGTTCCAACCACCGGCATTATTGAGTATCCCTTTGATCTCGATTCCATAATATTTCGGTAATTATCTCTGGTTTAATTGATAATTGATATTCGCCGTTTGATAAATTTGACAGTTGGTTGACACTTGACACCGTATGCATTGTTTTACACAGGATGGTAGATGTAGGTGGACAACGTTCAGAACGGCGGAAATGGATACACTGCTTTGGTAAGTTAGACTATTTCTTTAATTTATAGATAGATCTTTTTGCCTAGATAGTAGAAATTAGAAATTTTTTATATTGCTGAATATTTTAATACGACTGTGCAGAAAAATCATGCATATTTTTGGATAATACTTCATGGGTTGAGAGTGTTGCATTGGTCTGCTGGAAAATGATCACCAGACTGCAATTTCGTTTTGCAAACTTCTGAGATGTGTAATAGGTTTTACGCAAAAGTACACTTTTGTGCAGTAGTTGCAGATTCCAGTTCCAAAGTCCTTCACGAATTTTTGTTTAATTTGTGTAATTTATATATAGTAGTGCTGCTAGTAGAAGACACGATTCTTATTCCCCTTGTAAATTATAAGGTGTAATTCTACAATATTATAAATTGGATATGATTCCATTATATTAATATTACCTGAAATGAGAATACTAGAATCAAAACCTGGTGAAAGTGAAATAACTGACTGTTGTGCATAAAACAAAATACTATTCTTTTTTCAACAATTGAATAAGTTTTGATAACTTTTATGAAAGCAACAAGTTTTTCTGAAAGTAAACATCAATAGTAAACAATCTCCGAAGTCCGTATGACCCAATAATTAACTTTTCCCTGAACAAATAAGCAATAAAGTAGCTCAGTTTCTTTTCTGTATGCTCGTCTACTAATTCGTAAACTTCATACACTAGTAGTTTTTCTCATCTTGTATCTTATTTTTCTCATTTTGATAAAAAGTTTTACAATACTCATAACTTCTAATTATAATAACAAATAATTTTATTGTTTGAAACATGATAAAACTTTTGGCTTACGATTTTACGCACAAAATGCAGGAAATGCTGTCATTCATTGACTGCAACTTTTGTATAGAAATCCCACAGTGATCCACAATTCATTTGTTCCTATTCTTTTATTTCAGAAAATGTAACTTCTATTATCTTCCTTGTCGCTCTAAGGTAAGTATA
>JAQFZJ010000379.1:0-30190 GCA_034695645.1 Folsomia fimetaria
AATTGTAGTTTAATCATGTCAGTTAAGTTGTGAACTAATAATTTAAACCCAAGCAATTAAACTAAACTACTACTTAATCAACTACTTAAATATCAAAGAGATCAAAAATATTTAAACCAGTTAAAATACATGATGCTAAAGGATATCCTGATTATTTCTTTGGAATCTTCTTCAACCACCCTTTAATTTAAACCCAAACTAAATTAAAACTTCAGTTAGTTTGTGGGTTGGGTTAGGTTAGGTTCAATCCAAGTATATTACTATAATAAATAATAATATTGTATGTACACCACCACAAGTACTACTATTGCTACTGTTTCTCTGGCCCCATCCCCAGTGACCTTCTCGTCATCGCCATCATCTCCGGGGGGATATCAAAATGGGACCAGTCACCACCCTTTGACCTACATACAACTTCATCGCGGTCACGGCGAAATGGTTAAATTAAGTTAGGTTAGGTTAGGTTAGTTAGGTTAACCTGACCTACCCAACATAATATATGTGCAATCACTGAGGTAATAACATAATAATAGTATTGTCTGTATGGTTTACACCACGACGACCACAAGTACTACTACTTTCTCCACGCGCCGCGCGCGCGAAGCGTGCGGCGCACCATCACCCCCACAACTTTCTCCACATCACCATCATCTCCGGGGTGAAATTTCACTCCCGGAGAAGGTCAATATCGACGCCGTGCCCCCACCGATAACCCTGTTTGTCGCCGAGGTCAACCACACCCACCGGGGTCAATTCGACGGTCCACCAGCGCATTATTACCTTTACTTCACGGAGAAATGGGCCTTTCTAATTTTCTCTGTGGTGTTTATGCTGTTCAACATTTGGTATTGGAGTTGGCTCCTCACATCCAGCGATTACTTTAACTGGAATGTGAATGCGACCCATAACGGGATTGTGGACTGAGGACTGAATGATATAACCAGCCAAACGTTTATTGCTTTATTTAACATGGTGTATATATTGAAACTGCCAATTTGAAAGTGTAATGATGACGATTGCGATGAAATTAAATTCAGAATCTTAACCAACTATGTAATCCGTGTGCTTTCTCCATATAGGTAGTGGTCCAATCCATATTTCATCATTGCAATTGTATATTTTCTCTAATTGTAAAACGAGAAAAGTGAACTCATCCTTAATATCAGGCCAGGTCAAGTTATATTTATACTGTGCTGAAATTGATTGATACAAACACTTATACAAACATTTATAATTAAAGGTTTATCTGTATTCAACACTATTGGCAGTCCATTAAAATGAGATTTGGCCAGAATACAGAAACAAAGATTTTCTGGTTATTTTTGATCATTTTGAGTTATAAATGGTATTCTACATGGTCAATAATAAGTGGAATTAATGTATTTTGCAGTTGTTAACGAAAGGGGTTTTTAACCGACGTTAACTTTATTTACATATTCAAATATCAGTGCAAGATGTTTGCAAAGATTTACAAAAAACATGTAATTTTGTGGAATCTTAGCTTAGCTTATCGTATAGGAATTGCACTGATGAGCTCAGCAAACAATACAATTGAATTTTCTCCGCGTGGGTGAAAAATGAAAATGAAGTCCCATATTATAATTATTTCATAATATTGTGCAATTTTATTTCATTAGTGCAATTATTAATATATGTAGATATACATATGTATTTAGAGTTCTATGTAGAGCAACCTGCATGCAATCATCAACTCTCAAATGAGCAACTATTTACAATTAATTACACTTGGACTAGAAACTGTTACGTTTATATACGCAGATGTATATGAGCATACAATACGTAAAATGGAAAGAGATAGATCAAACATATTATTAATTTTCTTCTTGATTGATGTAAGAATTGTGATATCTTTAATAAATTATAAAATAAATGTACAGGGAGAAAGTTATCCAATAAATATAATGTAATACAATTACGCCATTATAATAAATAAGTTATTATTGCTTACATTACGTTAATTTTAGATAATGATTGAAGAACAGTTTAACAGGAAGTGGCGGTTAGAAATGATGGAAAACTATTACATTTTCATAACATTTTTAGCATCTTTATAAAAATATCGGATTTTAGCCATCTTTATCATATAGGCTATGACAATGTTCTATAGTGTTGTAATTTGTTAATATTATACCAATTTTTCAACCATTGATTGTTCAAAAGCCTCCACCTGCTTTAAATAGGAGGTGGCACATAGGGTAAAACTCATAGCATTCATTATTACATATTTATTAGGAATTGTTTGAGTGAAAGTAAGCAAGGGATGACTAATACTTCACTTCTCAATTCAGAAATACATAGTGTAACGAACAATTCTGAGGATTGTTTGGAGAATGTTATTTTTAAAATGGATGGCCGTAGCATTTCTATTTCTGCAACCATATATCATAAAAAACTCCAGTACAGCCTTAATTAGCCCGAGCTAGGAATATGTTTGATCATTCATTTCGTGTTTGTGAAGAATATTCCAAATTTCAGCTTAATTGGGCGAGTTTGAGAAATTCAAACCAAATCCAAACCGGTGGGGGTTCCACCACTAAAACTTGTTTAATAACCATCCGATTTTCCCCAAATTTGGAATTTAACATCCATTTGTCATGTGCTACGATCGTGCAAAATTTCAAATCGATCGGACAAGTTTGAAAAATTCATTCAAAAGCAGTGGGGGTTGCTATCACTAATTTTTTTTTCCTAATCACCCGATTTTCCTCAAATTTCAAACTTAACATTTTTTTGACATGTGCTAAAACCATGCAAAATTTGAAGTTGGTCGGATGAGTTTGAAAATTTCACACACCTCCA
This sequence comes from Folsomia fimetaria, assembly GCA_034695645.1. NCBI lineage: Eukaryota > Metazoa > Arthropoda > Collembola > Entomobryomorpha > Isotomidae > Folsomia > Folsomia fimetaria. The sequence continues at coordinate 2,821 of JAQFZJ010000379.1, forward strand.
CCACTGCACTTTTTTCACGGTAGTTGGTCCACCACTAAAAGTTTTTTATTTTTGGGCCGATCATGCCCATCTTCGAACTTAGCCTGTACTTTGACATCATGCACGTGTGAGCAAAATTTGGAGTCGATCAGATAACGCTAACGAGAGTTATTGGAGGAACAGACACACACACAGACGGACGTGAGGATTTCATAAGCCCTAGCTCGGGCTAAAAACTTAATAATATGCATTTTAGTTTTAGTTAGCATCAGCATAGTTTTTTGTCTTGTTTGCTTACTGTACAAAACTTATCTTATTCACTATTTAAGATGCAAGCGCGTCGACATAAGCATGGTGGACCGCAGAAGCGTCACCGTGGCCCTCGGTGTGCGAAGCGAGGACCTTAAATGTTACGAATCTTTTGCAGAGTAAAGCAAACACAAAAGAAAGAAAGCTATAATAAGTTCGAATTTGACGTGGAGAAAGTTGTGCAGAAATGTGCAACTTCGTTGCCGATTTGAGGAATTTTGCAAATATTAAAAATTGTAGGAACATTGTTTAGATTTTCTTTACTCATATTACAATGTATTAATATATATCGACAATCCGTGTGCTTTCTCCCATCCATATTTTATTATTTGAATAGTATTTTCACAATAGTATATATTTTCACTTTGAACATGAAAAGTGAACTATCAGGTTACTCAGTCAATGTAAGTTTTTAATCTTATGTGTCTGTCTGCGCTTGTGGGACATGTATGCGAAACACATGCACACCTAATTAAATGTATTTGGTAGTATTAAAATGTGATTTGACCAGAATAAAGAAATAATGACATTTTTCTGTCCTTTTTTGAGTCATTAATGATGGCTTCTGTAATAACTAAGATGCCTGTTTGAGAGTCTCAAATTGAGACTCAAATTGAGACTGATGCGGGATCGTACCAGTTAATCCATCACAAAACAATCCACTTTCACTCTATAACAAAACTTTGTGCTTTCTTTTCAACCGGTTTTACAACAACTACTATTGAACTGTGACCTGTGACATAAAGCACTTTGTCAATTTATTAATTAAAGGTAGAAAAATATAATTCCTAAATAAGTGGCTGAAAAAACTATGTCAGATGTAAATGTGTAATTCAGATTTATTAAATTCATACTTTTGCAGTTTGAAGTTTTCCTAACTTGCAAAATGATAACGAGGAACAAGTCATATTATCATCAGGTCGGCATCTTATTGATTATGCTCTTCATCTGCGCCAATTTCGCCACAACATGGGGCAAGAAAGCAGACCCCGAAAATAAACCAGACTGGGCGAAAAAGGATATAACTGACTTTAATGATGCAGACCTTGAGAGACTACTCGACCAGTGGGAGGTACAAGTTGTCGTCGTCACCAAATTATATTCAACCAGATTAGATAATTAATGATTTTATCCGATTTTAATTACAAATTGTTAACAGGAAGATGACGATCCACTTCCGGAAGATGAATTACCCGAACATAAAAGGCCACCAGGTGGAAATAGCATGCCACCTTTGGATAAGGTATTTTTACGATACAAGCAATTTTATTATAATTCATACATGACTTGACGATTATATATATATCCTCTCCCAGATTGGACAAATGGCCCCCGATGATATAATGAAATTGACCAAGAAAGGAAAAACTGTAATGATGTTTGTCACCCTCAATGGAAATCCGACCCGACAAGAATGTGAAGAATTGACCAGTTTGTGGCAAGGCTCCCTGAGAAATAATCATATTCAGGCAGAAAGGTACATACGTTGCAAAAATATACTGACAACATCACTACAACTAGTTAACTGTTAATTAAATTTAGATACGTGATAGAGGAAACTCGAGCAATATTTTTATTCCACGACGGTGCCCAAGCTTGGGACGCTAAAGAATTCCTCGTGGATCAAGACCGCCTTAAAGAACTGACACTGGAAGGCCAGACGCATAAGGGAAAGCATGACGGGAGCAAAAGTGAATTATAATAATAATAATCAAACTGCATCAATTAAACTATATAGAGATGTTTTCGTCATAAGTTTATACGCTCTTTACAATTTCATATTATTTGCAGTGTGATAAAAATTAAGTTATTGCCAAAAACCTTAAAATACTAGTTCTCAAAGTTTGTCAAATAAGATAAGATAAGCGATTTTGAAATAAAACCAAATAATTATTGCCCACGGATCCGAAATCTCATTTTGTAATTTATAGTCAAATGTGCGGGTAGGCTGCACTGCAACCATGCTCTGCTCTGTCAGCTCATTGCTTTCAATTCAATACGTGAATCCAACGTTTACTTTCTAAATATTCTAAAGTTTTCGAAATTGAATGCTAAAATTGGTCTATTTTACTACTTCAAGGTTATCTTTGTTCTCATCAGCTCTTGCCCAGAAAGATATCCGGTTTTGTCGTTCTTATTCCTCCCAATTTACTATCGGCTTCTTCAAGCTAAATTGTAAAATTATGGAAGTTGACGATGTTTCAAAACAACAGCGTAAGATCTCCAGCGGGTCAAACATCAAGACTATTGGGACGCATAATGGTGCTTTCCATTGTGACGAGGTGCTGGCCGTTGTCATGCTCAAGTTCTTACCGGAATGGAAGAATGCACAAATCGTGAGGTAGTGTAGGCGATTTTATTGCGAATCTTACTAAATGTTAAGATTTTTATTATTATGTGTTCTTTAGAACGAGAAAGGAAGAGATTCTCCAGACTTGCGACATCGTTGTCGACGTCGGTGGTGTATTCAACCCGGAAACGCTGCGGTTTGACCACCATCAAAAGTAAATCGAATCTGCATCTCTAAATTAATTCAATTGTATTACCCAATTTAATTGACATTCTCTCATTCAGGACTTTTGAACACTCCATGTCCACCATTATCCCCGGAAAACCATGGACCACTCGACTTAGCAGCGCTGGCCTGGTGTACGCTCACTTTGGTCGAGACATCATTGCTGCTGTTTTAGAAAAACGAAAAGATGACGAAGTTGTGATAAAGCTATTCGACAAAATCTATGCCAATTTTATTGAAGAAATTGATGCCATTGATAACGGGATTGCGGTGAGCGATGGCAAACTCAAGTATGCAAAAAAATCAAAAGTCTTCTTTTAATCTTAACTTGCAAAATTTGGACTTGTGTTAAATATTGATGATTCCCTCCAGGTACCGTGTAACGACAAACTTAAGCAGCCGAGTCGGCTACCATAACTCATCCTGGCGTGATCCAGAAACCACAGAAGAAACGGACATGGCCAATTTTATGGAAGCTATGAATCTGGTCCGAACAGAATTTCTGCATAAGGTTCATTACTACGCGAATGACTGGTATGCAGCATATTCTATTGTTATGGCCGCGGTGGAAAATCGTTTTGAGGTTGGTTAGCCTAAGGATTACTTAACTATGATTAAAAATGACTATTTACTTAATCCTGTTTCGTATGCAACGCGTTAGGTGGACGCTTCAGGGTTCATTATTGAATTCCCAAAAGGCGGCGTCCCTTGGAAAGAACATTTGAAAGATATCGAAGAAGAGACCGGTGTACGCATTGCGTTCGCCATATATTATGACAAGGGTGGCAAAATGTGGCGCGTCCAAGGCGTTCCCATTGCTCCGGATTCCTTCGCCTTGCGGTAAACTTTGTACATTTTTTAGCAACGATATAATAACAAGCAATATAATTCCTTAAATAATCGATACATTTTGATTTCGCCATAGAGTTCCACTCCATCCAAATTGGTGTGGTCACCGAGACAAAGACCTGGAGGAAATCAGTCGGATTCCAACCATCAGATTTGTACACAACTCTGGATTTATTGGGGGAGCGTCGGATCGTGAAGATGCCATTAAAATGGCACGATTATCTATGGAACTTCCATAATGGAAGAAAAGGGCGATTGGTGATAACAACAATTGAAGGAACAACGACCAATTGGCATTTTATAATTTAATATTACAATCCATTTAAATATTTATTATATAAATTTGTTTTTGTTACATTCAGACAGGATACGTGTGGATATTGTATTCAAAATCTATCAAATTAGAAAGAGACACAATTATTAACTATACATACTAACTAGTATTGTATGTATCACTTAAAGGATAAATAAATACCTTTCTGAAATTAAACAATCCTAATATATGTGGTACAATTTAATTCTGAGTTATTCATTCTTATTAATATTTTATTAATCTTTATTCTGCTGCTGTTGTTTCCAATCTTTGAGGATATGAGCTAATGCCACAGGATTGACCCCATCTTCACAAAGACGAAGACAAAATGCCAGGCTATTCGTGTCCAACCCGGTATTGAGAATGTCTGACATTTCCTTAATAATTCGAAACGTCTCGTTCCGTTGTTCCTTGGTTTGAGATCGATCATGTACAGAAGATGTTGACACACCCAAACAACCTGAAGATCCTGACGCAGGACGACTACCACGATGCTCTCGGGAGGTGGGTCGATTCTGGTTTGGAGGCGGATTGCTCCCTCCTCCTGGTGGGGCTGCCATTTCCCTCATGTCTTTAAGAAAATATTCATTTGCATTATAATTATGCCAATTTAACGAAATAAGAATGCATACAACAATACAATTGTTGCAATATAATAAATAATACTCACAATTCCTTGTAATTATTAATTAAAGTTCCTGCTCGTCTAAAAATTGTTCTTCAAAATCAAAAACAAAACGAATGTTTCCAGTACAGTGGTGGTTCCCACTCAACGAGTGAATTCAATGTGCAATGAAGACTCAGTCCAGCTGACTTCCCAATCTCCTCCACACGGACACACGTCACGGTGAGTTTATAATTAATTTAATTAATTAATTGATATCAACTAACCTCACCTCACCCACTGTAATTGATTAAACCGATCTAGGCTGCTTAATCTGTAAGAAGTTGTGCTGACGAATCATCAATCATCATGTCGCTGCGTCGAATTGGAAAACTTTCAAGGTTCGTGAGTGTTGATTTTTATTGAATAAACATTATATCATTTATTCTGATGTATTCAAACTTTATGCTTATATAGAGTCGCCACGAAGGTTGGGCTTGCTAGTGGGACCGTGTACCTTTACTACGACGCCGGTCTCTGGAAAAGTTCAGACGAGACGATTCAAAACTACGACAAATTGAAGAATAATCTTCAAACATTGTACGATTCCACACCGACAGATTTTCAGAAATGGGTGGACTACGCCGTATCCACAACTGCTTCGAATGTTGAGCCGTATAAAAAGGTATCCATTAATTAAGTACAAAGTTACACCCTTTTCCAAATGATTTTCTACAATTTATTATTCTGTTCTTTCAGTCCGTTTCCGATTTCCGTGAACAGTACCTGTCCTTCGATTTCTCCTATCTTACCGAAGAAGGCGACGGAATAGTCAAACCGACCTGGAACAAGGGCGTATCCTGGACTTTGGAAACATTGAAAGATTCCCCAGACACGTTGAAACGATGGGGATCATCGGGATGGAAAATGGTCTCCGATTTAGCAACCGACAAGCAGCAGACCACACCTTCTCCTGTGTCACAAGCGAAACAGTAATAGTAAAATAATAAATGAGATAGATTAGATTTCTTGTTTTCAGCCCTCAAAATGTTAATATTCTCCATTTTACTAGTATCTGATATCTAAATTTGAGTAAACCAAGCCTGTAGTATCAACAATTCAGACGTAAAATTTCTTTATTTCACATTTGTTTTCTTCAATTCAAATTACAGTCAAAAACACCATCATCATCAAATAAGATTAATGTAATGTAGCAACCTTTGTATTCGCCACCACCACAAACAAACCAAACAATACAAAGTCATCAATTTAGCAAAATTAAATGGTTAGGCCCAGCGGAAACATAATCCAAGTGGAAAACTTACAAAATTAAATTACCAAGTCGAAATATCTAGTAAACTAAACTAATACAATACAAATTGGTTCCATGTATGTTTTGTGAGTCACTAAAACCAGGAAATAATCAATGGGCCAACATAATGTTTAGTGTTTCAAGTTCGAAGTCTAAAAAAAGTCTAATTGAAAAAAGAAACACGTTTCCAGTCCTCAATGGTAAATGGAAGATTGTTAACTAATTAATTATTGCATTTTTGAATAGGATTGATAGTAATCCGATGTTTAAATAAGCGACTGATCGATGGATGGCGGTTTGGTCAGGGTCAGGTTGTTTTTTGTTATTTTGAATTCAGATAATTCCGAACCGAGGAAATAAGAGAAAAATAAGAATTTGTCACAGAATTAATGGATTAAATTGATTTGATGAAATCCATTCGTTTGGTTGTTTTGAGAAGGAAGAGCGATCACAAAAATTGTGGATTGGGTTTGGATGAAAGTCCGTATATAGTTAGTTGGTTTTGTAGTTCTTTTAAGCTTTGGACTCGCCATTTGGAGCAGGGTCTACTTTCACTGTCGCGTCCGCTTCAGTTCCGCCAGCCGTCTTACCCTTCTTCTTGCTCTTCTTAGCGGGGTTTACACCGGTTGCGAGTAATTTCTGAAATTCAGATAGTATCAAATGTTAGAAATTTGTAAAAATAATAATCATCTTGGCTTGAAACCTTACCTTTATCTCTTCATCTTCAATTTTATACTCGGACTCGTATAATTCTGTATTGAATGGAAGTCCAGTAATTTTATGAAGGCCAGAAGGCATCAACAACACGGTAAATTTGAACTGAGCCACGATTTCGTTAGACTTTTCGTATAGAACTTGGTATGGATCGATCAATTTCGTTTTCACGCATTCGGAAACTCCAAATTTTGCTTTCGTCTCATCTTCGAAATCTCTCAAATTGAACGCCATAGTGCCATGCTTAGATTGAACCTGCATGAATTTAAAATATAGTTAGATTAGAGTTATTACCACCATAGCTTCATTTGATGACTAGAATTCCATTACCTCGCTGTAGAAAGCCCTAGCAGCCTTAAGTTTCAACATGTACTGTTCCTCTGTCCGTTTGTAGACTGCGACACGAGTATTCATTTCCTTACCCTGTAAAAAAGTACCAACAAAGCAAAATTAAACAAAAACCAAACAGAATTTTGCGCCCATGATGACAAATCGCATACCTGCCCTTCTCCTGTGGAAATAAGTACGTCAACAGCATAAACTTCATTAACTTCAAATGTACACTTTTCATATTCCTTCTTTTGTGCATCATTTGGGTTTTGGATAATAGTTTTTTCCCCATCGATTCTATTTTGGTGGAGTTGGTGACTCAACATGCCTTCGATTGGTTTGCATTTAAAACTCTCGGAAATTTGTTGAACAGCTGTGGTCACTTTGTCAGACTCGTTCGCAGGCCGCACTAATCTAAGAGCTGCTTCCGATCTAAATATTTAAACTTTATGAGATCCTAACTAAAATTAATCAAACAAAAATAAAACTAAATAACTTACCCATAATGAGCTGCCAGCATGACGTCCGCCTTTCTCCCAGTTACTTTCCCCTTAGGCTCAACCACAAGTGTGTGGGCGACGACCGCAATAAAACCTGCTATGTGGGCCCCCATGTCACTAAAATAAATAATAAGTTTAATTACAATTTTTTAGCTGGACCTTAAAGCAAACTTTGCTTAGAAAAGTAATCACCCACATTTTGCATACATCCTCCTCCTTCAGAATATAGTCAGGCTCGGTCGACAATGGAGAAAAGTGGCAGATGCAGTTATTTACAGAGATACAAGTCGGGAAAGCAATTCCTATACGAGTAATAATGTAACAATAATCAATTAATTAACAAATCACACATTTAAAATAACAACCAAAATAATATGCTCTACCTTTCTTCATATCTTTCTCCTTCTTAAACTGCTTCCCCGTCTCTTCCACAATTATCTTATCCCCAGCAATGCACAAGTCTCGGACAGATGAGCCAATCAACGCCTTATCCACCACGGTCTTGAGCGCCTCTGTAAATCATGTCACATACATTAGAATCACCACATACACATCCATCCATATGCTGATAAATAACCCAAGTCCCCAAATTTCATGACACACTTTCAACAAAAACGAATATGACAACTTTTTCTTACTCTGTACAATTTCCGCAGCCATTTTATATTTGGTTACGACCAAGTCCTCCGCAATGGTCTTCTCCGCATCATCCTTATCCACCATGATGACTTATCAACCCTTCAAAAAAAGGTCAAAGAGTTTCTTACAATATCGAATTTATTTACTACTGCAGCACAATCCGGCACGTTGACTTGTTCTTCAATCAATTCACTTTTTTGCGAAAGTTGTGTGTGTGGCTGTTGGTAGAATATTGAATAAAATGTGCGATAGACAAAAAAGACGATGTGCTCTCTCCCTCGGAAAGCTGCTGCTGCGGGAAAGTCAAAGGAGCGAGAATACAATGCGTCATACATCTCGGGATGCCCCAGACAAGACAGTAAAACGTACTGCGCGCTGCGCGCAACCTTTCAAATTTTTAAATTTCGAAATACTACTACTAAAACTTGTTCGAAATCATAGAAATGCATGCTTAAAATGTTCCATCTTTTTTTTGTCCGTATTATTAAGTTCGTCGCGCTTTTTATCCGTATTAAAGATAAGGTCTTATCTTGTGCCGCATTATTTCGAAAAGTGTTTGCGCATGGATAAAACTGGTACTTGAATGTGGTTGTTGTTTGACCCTTTTTCCTAAAATGTGAGCATGCATGGACACTTGTCAAAGTGAAGTGCAGAGGGCCAAACCAACTCAACCCGTGAGTGTTTACTTCTCAAGCGGAGGCTTCGAATGCACACAATCAAAACAACTACTTCCATTCTCATGAGAAACACAGGAATAAAGGAAATAAAATGGTTTCAAGTTCAATTTCGCACAAAATTGGTTGCCAATTGTTGCAAATTTAGTGCTAATTAGTTTTAGTTAGTTTGTCATTAGGTGAAAATGGCAGAGCCAGAAGAAATTGGGGTTGCAGGGAAGGAATTGGAGCAACCGGATAAATCTGATAATAAGAAGGGTGAAGAAGACGGGGGCAGTATTGGGTCTGGAAGTCAAGAAGAAGATAAGATGGAGGTCGACACTGATAAGAGTACTACTGAAGATAAGATAGATGATAAGGGTAGTAGAAGTAAAGACGTGGTAAGTAAATGAATTATAAAATTGTTTTTTTACATTCGATTTTTTGATATTTAATAACTTGTATGAAATTATCTTTAGGAGTTAAAAAGTGATAAAATTTACGATACAGTAATGCCATCCCTTGTGCTGGTGACACCGGAGATTCCTGCTCCGGAACCTTCTGATGCAGAAGTGCAAAAAGTGGTTGAATCCTCGTCGTCTTCTATAAATAATACAATTACCTCGGTCATTTCAGCCTCGTCTTCTTTTACCGGAACGGATAAGGAAAACTCCTCCTTCCCTCTAAAAATCAAGAAGGAAAAAAAATCCAAGCCGAGAAAACCTAAGAATGACTCCCCCCGTGGAAAAGAAACTCCAACAAAACAGTCCAGACTCAAAAAGAAGGACAAATCCCCTAATTCACGGAATAAGGATAAGCGTGGCCGAAAAAGTAAAGAATGGTACAAAGAAAATGGACAAGAACCCGGATTTTCGAAACAGAAGAGAGTAAACAAACGCAAAAAGGTTTGGGATGATTGGGATGAGCCAACATTTGTGAATAATACCAAAACTACAACCACTAACATGGCGTCCACCACTTCTACAGTCTTTCCTGGAACCGGGCCTTATTTTACGGTAAGGACTTTTAAATTTAAATAAATAAACTGAATCCTGCAAAATGTTAATCATTATTTTTCTTTTGCTTAGACCAAACAAATCCTGGATGTCGTCTCGTTAGATCACAACTACAGCAAAATCATTTATTCAACTAATCGTTCGAAAGTCCAGACTTTTCGGCACTTGTTCGGTCCAAAGGATGAATATGCGGCTAAATTTTTTCCTGAAACTTTAATCAGTCCGAATAAGTTTCTACCCCCGGTCCAATCTCCACCACCACCCCCGCCTCCTCCGCTTCCCCCTCCAGAATCACCTCCGGTCAAGTCAAAATTGGAATATTTACTCAAGTATAGCCCCCAAACTAAATAATTTGTCCATGAAACGTCTATAAAAATGTTTCTTTTTCTTCTACAGAGGTGGTCATACCACATCTCCGTCAACTCCACTCACCCCCACGACCCCTACTGCAGCCACAGCCATTACTGTCAAAAGGAGTTCTACTCCCTCCAAGAAATATTGGGAAGTACATGATGAAACGGAAGAAGAGGTTGATGTTGTGACCTTTACCGTTGGAGAATCTCCGGCAGAAAACATTCCATATGACTCTGTCAAAGCAAGAAATCTCATGTTGCAGTGTGAAAAACATTCCAAAATTATTAAAACGATGGATGGCGATGATCACTGGGAGCAGCAAGTTGTCCGGTAATGGAGAATATCGACTCATTTATTATCGATTAATTAATGATAATTGTCTTTACTTTATATGTAATATTTATTATTATTTCTTCTCTACTCTAGAATTGGGTGGACCTCCGTTCAATCGAAATTGTTCGACACGACGGTGCGTGCTCTTCACGCGGAACACTTGGCTCGTCTCGCGTACGAATCTCACCCTGCCGAGCCAGTTTTACGCCGTTGTTCATTGGACAAAACGACCCGCAGAATACGCTCTTCTCTTACACAGGTGCAATGGAATCGAAAATTGACGCAATGGTTACATGGCGTCCTCATTGAAAACCTGAACCAAACTTATCTCTCCATTTATTTAGATGTTCTTCAGGTAAGTAAGCCCAAGCGTTATAAGTTCTTCAGTTGCATAGGTGTTCATTTGATGTTTATTTATTCCCCAGAGTCTTCGTGCTTTTGCACCATCTCTGGTCGACAAAATGATCATCCTGTCCACAGCACCTGTGAAAGAGAGTCGTCACGAGGAAGCCTTCTCGTCCATGGAAGAAAAACTCATTCAGGAAGTCACGCCCTCCACGCTTCAAGTTCTTTCCACAATTTCTCCTAACACAGAAACAGATCCGGACAAGATAAATGTTGCCTCTACCCTGAAAGCTGTCTTGGTTAAGCAAGCATCTCATTTAAGCGCACTCTCCGCGGATGCACTAACTCTCCTTTTGAAAAAGCCGTGGGACCCATTTTCACCTATGGTTCATCACACAAAGCTGAAGAAATTGTCATCTAACCCAATCTTCCTTTGGATTCCTTGCGTCACTCCAGCAAACGCGCCCAGCACGGCGAAACGGTTCAAGAGCTTGCTAAATATGTTTGCCGTATTGGGAAAGGTAAATAAATGTTACGATAATAGTAATAATTAATTACGAATTGACAATTTTTTAAGTTGTGCTATTTTCGTTCCTTAAAGGTAATTCCGCTGAACCTTGCCTCCGTACGAGACAGGGATTCATCAGTCTCCACCTTTGCCAAGAACTTGCTCATTCTAACTAAGTCAAAAATTGTGGAAACACGTAAACTCTTCCCAGATAAACCACTCTTCCTTATCGGATGGGGAACAGGGTCCATTCTTGCCACCACGGCATCCGTCACGCACCCGGTTGAAGGCGTGGTCGCTCTTTCTTTCCCACTTTTTGGGTTAGCAGGACCACGGGGCACTTTAGAAGATCATATTTTAGACATGAAGAAACCCGTGCTGTTTGTGATTGGAGGGAGGTCACCGGATGTCAGGTACATACAAGATACAGATACAAATAACTATAATCCAGTTGGAAAGAAGATGCAAAAATTTTCCCATTTTCTTGTTTTAGTGTCACGGATATGGAACTCCTAAGGAAACAGTTGGACTGCGAATCATCAATGGTCGTGATTGGATCAGGGGATAAGAATTTACGCGTATCTCGTTATCACAGGGAACGTCTCCTTATTACACAGTCCTGGGTGGACAAATGTATAGTAGATGAGATAGCACACTTTATCAATTTACACAGTAAACATCAACACCACCAAGGAGTCAGCAATAGTATGGATCATAAACCATACCTGCCCAAAATGACGGTCAGGAAAGATTCCACTTCCACTCAGTCTTCCTATATGAAGAGGAAGGAGCGAGAAAATGAGAGAAAAAGAATGCTTAGTAGCACCGGAAGTACTGGTAGTGGTGTAGGAGATATTAAACCGCTATTGTTGGAAGGAGGAGGATTGGATAATCCAAGCTTTGGAGGAACAGGGGACTTACTGTTTGGAAGCACAGGCAAGAAACGAAAGCAGTCTGGTGCAAGTATTGGAAGTGGGAAGGAGATGAAGAAGGTAAAGCTGGAAAAGAAGAAATCGGGTGGGTTGGCAGTTGATGGTAAGTGAACTATGACTATACAGTATCCGGACCAGTAAATAATTTGCTTTTGTTTTCAGATGAATCCTCAAGTCGCTCCATCAAACCGGAAGATATGGGTCCAGTCATGAATTACATGGGAATTGCGCCTGGACAGGTAATTCGTCCAACTAAACTAAATTTTCACCCCAATGGGTATAGTTATTTGATATTCTATAATAAATAATAATTTTTGCACAGGGTGGTCTCCTTCAGAATCTTCTCAGCCCAACCAACCCCACACTGACCCCTGCTGTACCCATATCCCACATCATACCTTCACCCATTTCCATCCCCATCATCCCACCAACAATTTCTCCTTCACTCAAGGTGAAGAAACCATATAAACCAAAACCAAAGACACCCAAGAAGTCAGCTCAACCACAATTAACAACAGGCAATGTAACAGAAAAGCCGTCCCCCACCATCCTCTCCATCCCATCAATTCTAGCACCACCACCACCATCACCGCTTATTCTTCCCCCGAATCTTACCACGCCAACACCCACACCTGCACCTACTTCCGTTGCAATTCTTGCCGGTGGGGCAACAGCAACTCCAGTTCGGGGTCCAATCATCCCCGCATTCTCCTCGGTTGACTCTATGCGACAATACATCACCCAACATCAACACGTTATGCAACGCCACCTCCACAATATGCAGGTTTCCACTGCGTCTCAATCTCCTCAATTACTTCGTCTCCTCTCTCCCGGAAGTAGTGGAGGAATGTATCCCTCTTCCTCACCATCATCTGCGCCATACGCTGCACCCATCATGGAATCCTCCTCACCACCACTTCCACCCGAACCCTTGGCAAAAATTGACTCTACCAATGTCGGTCTTTCTTCTGATGTCAACGTCACCCTTGTCAAACCACCAATCACTCTACCAACAACTGAAGAAATGTACACTCCTGCAGCCCCTCCTAAAACAAATCTCTTCTCACGTCAACAACTCGTCTCCAACTTAACCGCACCGATAGTCCGCCTCACAGATCCCTTTCAACAAGCACCACCACTCTCTTCAAACAATCAGTTATCCATTCTCCGTCCCCAACTTCCACCATCCATGCCTATCACGACCACTACCACTACTTCTATTATGATGCATTCCTACCCACACCAACGCGGGGTAGGGATTCCAATGCCTCTTTTGGGGGAAGGATCACAAGCCAATGTTGTCTTCAAAACGGCGGACAAAACGATTACAACGACTCTGAGGGCGGAAGACGTGAAATCCCTTTTTGCCGGTGGTGTTCTCCGTTGCAATGTTCCTGGGGAAAGTATGCCTGTCAATATCGTACTCAAGTCCCAGATGCCCGTGGTTTCAACTAATATGCAGGTGCATCAAGGCGGGTACCAACAATTCTCTTCGTTGGTTAGGCCACCACAAGTTCTGAGTGCGCCACCACCACAACCATTAACAACGACGCTACCATCTGGAGGAAGTATTGGGGGCAGTGTGGGGCAGCAAGTGGGAACGATTTCCTTGACAATGTCCCAACCACAACACCAGGTGATCAATATGGGTGGCAAGGAGGTTGAGGGGCAAAAGAGCTTTATTCCATTCCTTACGACAGCTCAGTCATCTGCACCCAGTCAAGAAAGTGAAGCCAAACCGGTCATTTTTGCCAAGAAATCTACTCCATCATCACTCCCTCATTCTGAAACGAAGGAGAAACAACCCAGCCCAAAAAGTGGACCACCCCCAACAAAAACAAGGAAAAGTAGTGGAACTGCTTCTAAAAAGGGTGGAAAAGGTACACCTGCCAATAAAAAGGGAAACATTAGCACCACCACCACCCCAAACAATCCTAAAAAGACAAAGGAAAGGAAGTCAGATTTGTTTACTACAAATGCTACTACTACCACCATCTCAAATAAGAAGGGTGGTTCTGACCCTACTCCCCCCAAGAATAAAAAATCACCTCCAAAGCCCAAGAAAAGGCCGGGTTCACCCCTTCCCTCCAGCTCTACATCCTTCCCTGATACAAAAGTCGTAAGTAGTCCAGTTAAGAAAAAGACAGAAGAAGCAGCAGTGCCCTCCACAAGGACCAGGACACCATCAGTACCCAGTCCTGCGAAAGTGTCCAAATTGAAAACATATCCAAAAAGTAATAAAGGACTTAACAAAGATGGTGTGGATAATCCTCCCCCTAAAAAGAAGGCAAAGCTGGTCACCCCCAATTTGGAAAGCACTACTACTGGAAATATTATTAATCCAGCCACAATAAAACCATGTGATCCTCAACCAGACGAATCTTCCCCACCGGAAACGCGAAACCGTAAAAGATCTAGTGGCGGAGGTGGTTCAGCTCTTCTACAAAAACAGGAAACATTAACTACCACTCTTACCACCACCTCTACTTCATCGCTTGTTGTTATTCCATCAAAATCAGAGACAAAAAGTGCTGCAAAGAAGCAGAATCGAACATCATCATTATCGATTTCTGAAACTATTAAATCCACCACTACGACAACTTCATCTTCCAGCATCACCTCCACGCCCACCACCACGAATACTCTCAAGGACCCTTCTTCTACTGAACCTTCCCCTGATGACGATGACGACTCCTCCGAAGCGCCTGATTCCCCACGACTCACACGTTCTATGAGGAGACAGTCTTCTGCTAATAATTAATAAGAAATCATTCATTCCATTCGTCACTATCATTATTATTATGATTACGATTATGTAGTTTATTATATATAATATAATTCATGGACCTAAATTAGTTAGATTTTAATAAGTATCCATTCCCCCCAAAAAATCCCCTAAAAATCTTACTCTACAGAATTTATTCATTTCCTGACCAACTTTCTCTTCCTTTCATATTATAATTAATATTGAATATTCTTGTTAAATTTATGTTTTTTTCTGTTCTGTGCAAATTGGTTATTCCCACGAACATGTATTATTATTATCCGTCACATATTTTATGATATGAGATTATATATTACATACATGAGAGATTTGGAATAAAAGGGTTAATAAAGAAAGGAATAAGCAACGCTACTCAACCCACGCCCACTCACTCACGTACGTTCTCATCTACTTTCACTCAATTCAATCAAATCGTGTACATACGGGAATGGTTGGTTGGTTGGGGAGAGAAAGTGGTGGGTGAAAATTCATTACAATTACAAAGGCATTGATAAGTACACACTGCCAACCCAACTTTCGTGGGGACAATTGGTATACAAAATACATAAATCATTTTCTGGGAAAAGGGTGCAGTGAATAATCTGTGATGCGGGTAGGATAGGGCA
Source organism: Folsomia fimetaria (assembly GCA_034695645.1). NCBI lineage: Eukaryota > Metazoa > Arthropoda > Collembola > Entomobryomorpha > Isotomidae > Folsomia > Folsomia fimetaria. Next base: position 18,416 of record JAQFZJ010000379.1, read on the forward strand.
GAGTACTTCAAAACTCAGGGAAATTACGTGGTTTGTAGTTTAAGGGCTCTTGAGGGCACACCACTATTATCAAGCAGAGGGAAGGGTAGTAGTGTAGGCGAGATTAGATCATCAATATTTTAAGATAAGTTGGGTTTTGGGCAGAGGCAGTTTGAGACACCCATGCAAAATAAATTGACTCCAGAGAGATAAGTGGCTTATCAAAGTTGTATTGTGTCGTGTGCTTATATTACTTTCTTTCTTCTTTCACCCCAAAAAAGAATGAAAAAGAGAAAGCAAAGCATGCAATCCACTGAACCGGAAAGAAATTGATTCTTTATCTAAAGTAAGATTGACATCATGTTGATGAATCAATTTCTTCGCAAAAACTTTCTCTTGTCAAACTTTTTTTTTTAGAAAAGAAAGCAAAGCAACCAATTCAATTCAAGACTAAAGAAATGAAAGGAAGAAAAATGTTCTTAGAAAAGAAGAAGGATTATTTATTATGGCACGAAAGATATTGCTTCTCTTGGATTATTACTAATATTATTAAGTGACGTGCAATTTCATTTTTTACTTATTTACTAACAAATACATCTGCAGTAAAAACATGGAGAAAATCCAATCAAAACGCAATTTCGATAGAAAAAATAAAAATATGTAGTGTTGACAAACTCAATCTTGTATCCTTGCATGAATGATTGAAAATGCAATAATCGTGTGTGGGTTGGATTGAAAGTTTGAAAGTATGCAAATTGATGTTGACATTTGCAAAAATTCGCTCCCTAGAAAATAGCAAAGAAAAAGAGAATTAAGGATGAAACTTGAAATGAAAATGGATAGGAGAAGAAAGTAACAATTTGTCTCATTCTCCCCAAAAACAACAAAATTCTCTCCGACAAAAACAACTTTCTCCTTTCGTTCTAAACTTTTAGAGATCAGGTTATGTTGCGTTGTTTCGTTCTGTCTATATATTTTCTACTCTTTTGTTACAAGCTAGAGAAAGCTTGTTGTTATTCGACTCTTTCTCTCTCCGTCATGCAAATAAAATAAATGTCACCTTCTTTTGATGGTTTAATTTGACTTGAATTATCGTCATCATGGACGTGACATGACGTGACGTGACACTGGTCTGGTACGGTGACACATGACCCTACCCTTCTTCTTGTTAACTCATTCATCTACCACCTCCTCTCCTTTCTCTCCAGACAATTCAATCCACAACAACCCTTCTTTCCTGTCTCATGTTCATCCATTCATTCATCATGAAGGACTCAATCACCATTTGTTTCTAAAACTAACCTATTATTTTACATCCACGCATTTTCCTTGCTTTTCACACAAAATGCATTTTCTTTAAAGTGTTCCTTTACTTTACTTTCACTCGAAAGTAAAGTTCAAGTTCGAAACTCAATTGATTTCGTGTAGAACAATTTAACGCAGTACTCACATAAACAAATATATCAATATGTTACGTTACATTATGTACAATCTAACACAAGTATGACGCACTATTGAATTGTAACGTAACCAGATTCGAATCCAATCTAGATTCAAACCTACAAAAAATGTCGCCCTCCATCACCCTTTCCTGCCATGCACAGCAAAAAAAGAAGGAAGGAACATATTATGATATGCTACGCAAAAAGTGGGATAAACAGTTCAACATCGCAATAAAAATGTACATATTGTTGCGAATCGTGGAGAATAATAATAATCGGTGGTCTGGTCTGGTCTGGTCAACTTTAGGTGAAAGTTATAAAAATAAGTAAAGCAAAGCAAGCAATAAATGATTAAAGGAAGGATTAACAGTGTCGAATCAATTGGTTTGGCGTGATGTGGTGCGGTGCGTTGCGTTGGTGGGTCGGGGTCGGGTGGGCGTTGGTAGATGTACATCGTAGCAGTGAAAAGATGATGATGATGGCGATGATGATGGTGACAAAAAGGTAGACGTGAAGTGGACACGGAAGGATGTTGGAAATGAGGGATATTATATGAGAACCAACCAATAAATAATGTCCATGTTGTGTATATATTCTATAATAAACCGCACAGTAAATATAATCCATTCAAATCCTTTCATACCTCCAAATTCACTTGACTTGACTCTCTCTCTTCACTTTGCTTGACTTCATCATCCAAAACAACTCAACAATAATCATAACACAGAACAACACAATAGATGAGTCTACTCATTTCTATGTACTAGATGAATATTTATTTGGATGGAATAAACGGAGAATGAATAATGAAATGAGGAAGAGGAGTTGGACTTCTTGTAGCATTGCTAAAAAAATATATACATGTAAAATGTAAATTGAAAAATTAGATTTCACATTCTTGACCATATGTATTGGTGTTTTTATAAGGTTATTATTTATTTAAATGACAAAATCAGTGACACGCATCAAATTTACATAAATACTTGTGGAGCATCTCCCATTTCCAACAATGTTTAATGGGGATGGAATTTCAAAAATCGTTTCAACTAATGCACCGTGTGGGCTGCATGTATGTACATACTCCGCGTACGTATAGAATATACATACGTATACGTACTATAAGATAAATGAGATGGAGATAAAATGACGCTATGGCTGACAACGTGTGACGACGACGAGTACTTGACTTGACGCTGATAAATGTCTGTCCCGTATTCACCAAAGGTGGAGAAAGCAAGGGAAGAGAGAAAGCAACAGGCACCAACCACGCCAAGCGAATTGTTCGGGTATAAAACGACCCCGGGTATAAAACTTTGACGCATTTCCTTTCCCGGACCCTAACCACCAACCAACTAACCAAAAAAGAGGCTGTTCGGTGTGGAAGTAACAATTAAGTAAAACATTCTATTGTTGAAAAATTCAAGCAAACCGAACAAGGAAGTCCAAGTTTTAGTCAACTCTTACAAAACAAGGTGAATAAATCAAAGGTGAATAATTAAAATTGCATTTAATTTCGCATTAATTTTACTTTTTAATTCCACACTCCCTAACTTTTTGATATTTGTTTGATAAGGTTTAACCCAACAATTATAAAGATGGTGTCCATTCTACCCGGTTTAAAAATGAAGCAGACAGGAGGCTACTATCACCCTACGACCAGAGTAGCAGGGATGATCCTTGTCGTGTTCTTGGTTTGGGGAGAAGTGAGACAGGCACAAGGTATGCGTCAATCCACTTTCTCCTACTTTCTCCAATCGCCATATTGACATCTTTATTTTATTCATCTCATTTCGTTCATCCAGTCCATACTTCTCATCATCATTTTATCCATGATTACAAATTTGGTTTCTAATTAAGTGGTTGTGTTGGTACAAGGTTACATAATTGTGATATTAGCTGTCACACACAATTAACTCCAATTATACCCTCCAATATTCTCAAGAGTTTTGTTTTGATGCACTCACCCTTGAGACAACTCAATTCCAAACCAATCCAATAATCCATCATGCAAATCATCCATCCATCCACTTTAAACAATAATGATTCTTACATCATCATTCATTCCATAAGCCAACAGAATTGGATGGATTGTTCCAGAAGAGGGAGAAGAAAAGCATTATATTATGCAATACAATACAATTGATTTCTCTAAGAGAGAAACCCAATCTTAATAGGTTATAGGTACTTTCTCTTTCTTGCTTTCATTTGGGGGCAGATTGAGAAAAAAGAAATAAGCCATAAATATCATCTCTCTCTACCCACACAAACTTATAACCAATCATCATCATTATATAATCTAACAGTACTGCGTACATTGCTTGTGGAACTAGTCATGCATTAAGTACCACTTCTCTACTTTTACTTAAACTTCTTCATCTGTATGTACAAGTGAGTTTTCAGCTAATTTAATTTCCCATATTTTTCTACTTTCTTTCCTTATCCTGCTTTCTTTTCAACTTTTAATTAGTCCAACTTCAACTCAAACTTACAAATATGGCAAACACGATACTACTTTAGTTATTTTTGCTCATAAATAACTTCTTACATTTCTGTATGCAGTGTTACATATTTCATGTATTTTTCATACAATGTTCTTCTGCTGATGACAGACGGATCATCATTTCCTGTCAATTTCACCCAATTGCGTGCTTAGCTCAACTTTCTCCACAACCATAACCACATTTGTCCATCATCAACTACATATCTACCCAATTTTTAATTATGAATCATTCAATCTTACACATAAACAAAATCAACAGATTATGGTTATAAGCTGCCCACGCCAAACAACCAACATAACTTTTATCTTCATTACTAAAACCACATTAATTTCACCCACATTTACAAACACAAACTTTATCAATCTTTTCCAAAATTACAAAATCGTTTCAATTATTGTTTGGCCAAACTAAACCAGCATGTATGCATACTGTACACTATTTCTGGAATGAGACACATTATCGCATTATCGCATACATAAAATGACCAACCAACTTTTCTGATTAGAATATTATTAGGTAAATTCCGCACATCGCCACATTTCACATCACATCACGCCAGCATTAATTCACAAATTGGCAGAGACTGATTGCTTTCTATGTATTTCTAATTCTGAATTTCCATTCCATTCTGTTCATAATTGTCACGTATGTATGTATGTAGCCACCACTAATTTACCCTCATCCTCTCATGCAAATCATGCCGTGACCATGACTGACTGACTCCTCAATAATTCGCAAATGTCGCGAAATTCTCCAATTCATCATAAGCTCATCACTCAACTCATATGCATCTCTCCATTATCATTCCCTCACTATTTTATGAACTGTGTATCATATAGTGCAAAATACGGAAATATAGAGCAAACTGACATTTTTCCTTGTACTACATTGTTTAATTGACTTCAATAAAGAAATACTCCTACATATGCACTTTCTCCAAAGGTGAAGAAACTAATAAACCGATTTTACTTTCTCCCACTCCAAATTTCGTACCATAACAGTTCTTGCTTTCTCTCTAGTCAAAAAAGAAATCTACGTATTTCAAATCCAGTGTCAGATAATAAAATAAGACGAGAGTGTGGGACGAGAAAGAAAGAAAGCATGTCACAGATATACATCCTTATCTTGTTATCTCTCTCCCACTCATCGCTAGCCATGTAACCTTTCTGTTCTTCTCTGTATTAAAATGGGATGGAACAAAATGGACCAAAATATCGGTATGAGAGAAAGTAGTAGAAGTAGAGCTGAGATGTTGTTGAGAGTGCCCTAGATTAGATTTATATTTGATTAGATTCTCCAAAGAGCGTTTAGATGACAGAGTGAAAGCAGGAGCAGTATCACTTTGCCCCCACACACTACTCCAAAATCTGACAGCAAACATTTGTTGAAACCTGGAAAGTTCACTACACTTTTGATAACGTAACCTTTTTACCTAAAGAAAGATAAGCTTTCATTTCATTTCATGCAAATCTAATTCCTGTTTTTCCCTTAAAAACTAATGACACAAGAAAAGAAATGAAATGTAGTAGAGTGAAAGTAAGAAATGAAATGACGACATTTTTCTCAATTTTGCTTCTTCTTCATTCCACCGGTGAATAAACAGCACTCTAAAAACGCTCCAAACTTCATTTGCAGGAAATTAAAGTAATTTGCATGCCCATTTGAGATCAAAAGTAAAGTGTTGGATTAGATTTTGTGCTCAGCAGCACAAAATCTAAGAGCAAAGTGTGGTGTGGTGCTTGCTCCTCTTCTTATATGTCGTGTGTTCTTACTTAAAATGGAAATGAAAATCTACGTCAATAAATGTCACACCAAATTAACAAGTAAGGTAGGTAAGTAAAGTAAAATGAAGTAAAGTAAGTAGCAAATGCTACAATTTCATCTAAATCCCATTTTCTTGTGACACAAAATTAATGTAATCAAGTTCTTTTTTGACATTCCTAAATATTGCGAATTTTTGCAAAAAAACAAGAAATCAAATTAAGATGCATAATGATGATGCAAAAATATCGTGCGTGTCGTTTTGGCACAGGCAAACGACACCTATTCGCCCCATTTATTTTGTGGTTTTGTTTGTTGGTTAGAGATGAAAGTGCTCCATTTATTTTACTTTAGTTGTGGTTTGGTGTGGTTTGGCTTTTGCTGCTTTCACCAAACACAACCAAAACTACCAGTTGCTCTTTCCCCTGATTTTGTGCTTTTATTACTTATGAGCACTATAACATCAACATCCTCATAAATAAAGTGTGACCAGCAAAAGTGATGATGTGACGGAATGAGGTGATATAGCGTGGTATACATACTCTACTTTTACTTACTTTACTTCCTTCCGGAATAATCCTTGACGTCAACAACTGCTTATATTGCAATTTGCAATGTATCTACTTGGCAATGTCTATGTACATTAAATAAAATACAATTGCACATCTAATAGAAAAATTGTACATATCCTGTTAACTGTACTTTACACAATTTCTTTGAATTATTTCTATTATACATGCACTTCCCAGATCATTTCTTCACATACCAACCACAAAATAAGTGAAGTGGGATATGCGACATTCCCTTTTTTGGGGCATAATGATAATAATAATAATATTTCTACCAGATCATATACGATTGTTCCTTAATCCAAAGAAGTATCACTACCTTTCTCTTCCTTTCCCTTTTTATGATTATTGCATGTATCCGACCGAGGTGTGAAAGAAAGGAAGGAAGAATGAAAGTGCAATAATAAAAAAGAAATATAGTGCAGGTGGGGTTTGGTTTGGTTTAGATGAGTATCTCGCAAGAGAAAGTAAGAGAAAGTATAAATCGTCTGCAGTCCATCAAAATAAAAGAAATAAAGGCAGGATGGATAAACCAACATTGTTCCAGTTACGACATACATAATCATCACTATTATGTTTTGTATTGGATGGTGTGAATTAAATGACCTCTGACCTTCCACCAGGTCACAGGCATAACAGGTCATCTCACACATCCATATTATACTATTCCTTTAAAAATGGGTCCTTTTATCCTTAAAAGTGGAAAATTCGGGGTTTTTTTTCACTATGTATTATTTCGGATGAAATAATAAATCTCACCAACTGTGCAAACCTTCGCTTTCCCTTTTTTTTATTGCTGATTTGGGGATGGGGATTCTGTCCTTTTATGAAAATGGCTTTCATACAATATTGACTATAATACTCACAAGGTGTTATCGTTATTTTTATTATTGCCCATAAATCACTTCCTTTTTGCCTCAATACCTCCAAAAAATATTGACAAGAAAAAATTGCCAACCTAACATATTTGCAATTTGATTTTTTTTGCAAATGTCTTTATTCAACTTAATGTTGCAATTTTTTTCTAACCTAATTAACCAACCAACCACCCCTTCATTTACCTACTGTTACAGCGGGATGTCAACGTTTTGGCCACTCCTGTTTCGGAGCTCATGGAAAGCGGGCTGAACTCCCATCCGGAGGAGGGGACATTTCATCCCCAAACGGAGAAAACAACCCTGCCGACTACTACGCTCCGGCTGGATTCAATAACAACAACCAACGCGTCATGTCCCCTTATCTTATGGATTGGGTAAGTGCATACCTTATCCAATCAATAACCAAGCAATGCATAGTCAATTAACTAATTATAAAATTAATCAATTTCTCTAGTTGATGTCCGCACATCGAGGTCAACCACTCCCTCCCATCAACTACCCTCGCCAAATTCAAGATGAATTGTTGTCCATGGGAGATGGGAGTCGCAGAAAGTAGAAGAAAATACCAGAAATCTGCAACAATTCGTATAAAAACAACAACATCAATGAAAAATATTTAGCATTTTCTTGAATCTTAAAGAAAGAACTATTCATTATTTATATCCCAATTAATAAAACACACATGATTATGGAAGATTGATTAATATGTATTTAATAATGGTATTAAATTATTATAATAATAATAATAACGTTGATTATTCATCGGGATGCGAAAAAGGGAGAAAGCAGAAGAATTCTAAAATAATAATAATATTTGGACGATATAATAATACTACTACACAACAAATACGAATTTTAAATAATTCTGTAAATAATTACTAAAATCACAACAATTAATGGTTCGTCCCACCCAAAAAAAAACAGAACAAATTGTAGTGCATAGAAATATATCAAATATTTCTGCTGTTTAGATGTAGGATAAATTATGAAATGATACACATATGTATATGATGAAATTGAGATGGAATAAAATTATCGTAGATAAAAATAATATAACCATTCTTATTAATAAAATGTATGCAAATGCAAATCAAATATTCGATGATCTCACGAATTATTCGAAATTAATAATGATAGTTAAGTTTTGCATGTTCAAAATTGGTATATTACCTTTCCAGGATCCCGATCTAACAAATAATGTGCCATTCTAAACAGTGCAAATATTTATTTATTGGCGTAATTCATAAGCATTTCTGTCTAACTTAACTTTCTCCACTTGCTTTCTCATTTCCTTAACTCCACTCTACTCACCTTACAAGATTCTTTCCAAGATGTTATTCAAATTCATATTTTTGCATAAACTTTCTCTCTACTTTCACCAGGTTCACGCTCCCATACAATTAGTGTATAGATATGAAACATAATAAACTTCATAACTACATCATAGATACTTATTATTAATGGCAGTTTCCTTTTTTTACATTCTTCATAAAACTTAAACATGAAACGTAAATTAAATGTTTACATGTAGGCTTGCTATATAATTATACTTACTTTACATAATTACGAGAGTAATTAATGAATTAGTTAATAATGATCACATAAAACAGAGGATGAATTAACTTTATGTCCATTTGTTACCAACAATTCTGTAATTGCATGTGTATGCGAATTATCGCTACAAAATCCATCACGTTCAAGTTGAATTGGACACAGAGAAGAACCCCGTCCACACCGAATCGCATTCACCTCTGACCCCGTCGCCAACAAAGCATTAAGCACAAGTCCCCTTAACCCACAAGAATTATTTTGAATTTGGCACGAATCAAGATTATTTTCTCCCTGGTAGTGCCCAAAATTCCGGAGAAATTGCAAATTCCAGCAAAATTCGCAATTATTGCTCCCCTCGTCACACTCAATCTTAGAACGGACGCGATTCGTATCAGTGCCAAAGGTGACCAAAGCCTTAAGAATGTTGAAACGTTTCTTTGCCTGGAAAAAATTGGCAATACATATTTTTGCAAAATTAATGTGCGAAATTAGTTTGTTATCTACCTCTTCCAAAACAAGGGGATCCTCATGCCCTGCCAATTGGGGACAGTTAATATCCATCCCAGCGTTCGTTAGCAGCCTCACCAAAACTTCTTGATCCATTCTTGCCCTCACCAAATCATTCTCGTGGAGTGGTTTGCTCCCCAATAAATCATCCGAATCACAATTTACATCTCCCGCCGACGCGGTCAGTCCTAAACTTAGCGAGGGCGAGATTGGAGGCGCGAACCGCCTCCAATTCAAGTTTATATTGACATCAGCCCCATAGTTTAACAAGCTTAGAAAACTTTCTTCTAAAGCGGTCAATTCTTTGGTGGTGGTGGTGGTGGCGTTGGACGTGGACGTGGCGTCATCCAAACGGTGACCAATTGTTGATTGCAATTTCACAAGAAAGTCGATATCACAATAGGAAAGTTTTGCACGTTTGGTAGGCGTTGGAGCGTTCATTTTTGCAATATTTTTGTCAAGAGATTGAGCTATTAAAAAGAACAGCGAATATTAATTCAATAATTTATTAATGTACAATGATTTATTTGTCATTTTATCACTCATTTTACCTGATGTTTTTAAACGAGCGAAATAATTGCAAATTTTTTGCACTAATTTTGTCCAAACTAAAAACTTGTTCGTCTCACGTCACAATCATTGAACAAATTCATACTATATTGCACATTTTGTATAACAGCAGACAGAAGAACTTGAGTTAAAAGCTTGCTTATCACAGATTTGCTTTTGTGTTATCATATGATAGATAAGCCCGTATAGCAATTTGAATCCACTTAACTCTGTTCTATTTGGCTTATTTAACACGAAAGGAGCAATAAATTAATTGCATTGCAATTTTCAACACGAAAAAATCACTCTCTCTCTTTCAACTATTCAATTGAAATTTACTTGAGTTCTCAATTCTCCTGCTATTGTGAGGATGGGTTTCTGTCATTTATGATAAGCGACTCTTGAACTGATAACCGGACTGGATGAGGACAAATAATAATAAGGAGAATAGATGATAAACAAGTATATAGACACCACACCATACGCCTTGATCACTTATTATTACTTCTTATACTTCTACTACTTATGTAATTCATCATGTAAAGTTTACTATTTAAATATTGCATAATTTGCTAATTGCACAAGATTTCTAATATGTAAAAACTGATATCCCCAAAAATCACGGTTTTGCGATGTGAGTACACATCAATTCTGCACAATTAACAACTAAATACAGACTATACCCACCCAATTAAATGTAAATGTGAATATCATAAATACGCAAGTCTTTACAATCGTTAAAACTTAAACATGAATCTTAATTTCATTGCTCTTGTATTATACAAGTTGTATACATTATTACCCTACATAATATTTGCATGCAGTGTTCAAAAGGCAATGTAATGTAGCAGTCAGTTGCAGGCATTTTTTGTTAAATGTAACTTGATATTCCAGTTCAAAGTCCAGCCATTCATTTTAGTTCATTCATTAGCAGCATTTTTCCTTTTCATTTAATTCCTTAATTTCTATCAAAAACAAAAGCATAAAAAGCTTACGTTTGCTCTTTCTTTGTCATATTCACATTTAATTTCCTAAGTATCACTGCGGATTCCATACAATCTGATTTGGCTAACTTAATTAATTATTGATTATTAAGATTCATGCTTAAGTTATTAAATGAGATCTGCGGTCACTATTGTATTATGTATGTGTTATAATACCATTATTCATAATCTAACAAATAACGTGCATTTCTAAACAGTGGAAATCTTTATTACCGGCGTAATTCATGTAAACATTATTCTCTAGCTTTCTCCACTTGCTTTCTCTTTTCCTTAACTCCACACTACTCACCGATTTGTTGCTGTTTGTCGACATGTTATTTAAATTCTGCATAAAGTTTCTCTCTACTTTCACCAGGTCCATGGTGGGATCAAATAAAAGAAAATGATGAAATAAAATAGAGATGGAGGGAGACATTGTTGAAGGTAAAAATAATAATATAACCATTAATAAAATATTATTCATTAATAAAATGAACATGTCAATCAATGCAAATGAAATATTCCCTCTCCCGTACGCATCTAACAAATAATATTAATATTAATACAGTGTAAATATTTATTATCGGCGTAATACATAAGCATTTCTGTCTAGCTTTCTCCATCTGCTTTCTCTTTCCCTCAAGTCTACCCACCCTACGAGATTTTTCCCTGGTTTTCTCTCCTTCATCAGGCCCACGCTCATATATGTACGATATTCGTGAGTGTATGCAGATATGAAACATAAATGGACATAAATAAACATAAATAAACTGCACAATGACAGACTTATTAATGGCAGTTTACATTTTTTACATTATTCATAAAACTAGTATGGTCCTTACTATGCCAATTCTAATAATATCGAAGCCTTGATGAGGACAATGAGATCATCACCACCTTGATTTATTTATTGAATTTAACAATATAAGCTACCCGTGAGTGACTGACAATTTTCGTGGTGTGCAAAAATACCACAATATAATGACATGACATAACTGTCATGCGATCACTTGATGCTGTGCATTATCATCATATCATGTCAAAATCAATCACTA
>JAQFZJ010000380.1:0-30156 GCA_034695645.1 Folsomia fimetaria
AAAAGTATTTGGAATCTGTTATCAACTTATGCGCATTTTGCAAACTATTTGTTTCAGAAAGCAGCTGAGCTACCACCTACCCAATTCTCTGATGACCATTAAGCAGTGATTTACGACATATCACAATTTACTTTTACTGATTTACGGCCGATTAAGTTATGTTTCATTTTGCCTCAGAGATATGTATAATATATTGGAAGCTGTCTCAATCGTTTCTTTTGGTTGGGAAGAAACAGCTTGGCTTTTTCAACATCATTGTTGATGCAATTTACTTCTGATATGAACAATATTATTAGTTCGCATACAAATTATAAATATAAATTATGAAATTAATATACATGAACATTTTAGCTGCATTTTATTTTCGAATTTTGCACCCTACATAGATACATAGATTGTAGATTATGGATAATCAACATTCTGTTTCAACGAATCTTTGACTAGAAATAGGAGTTATAAGACTATATAGAGTACAGCATAGCGTACAAATTGTTAATAATTGCATCCTGCTTCATTTGGGGTTCCAGAAATCTTGAATGCAGAGAACACCTTTTGGTAATATTTGAATCTCTGTCTAGATTTATCAGCGTTTTGCCCATTCCCTTGGCACTCCTGAGTTTGTCCATTAATTGCTTTAGTAGTCCTACCAAATTGATTGGTTCCTCCCAAAGGACCGTGGACATTAATCTTCCAGAACCAGGCGGAAACACCCCAAGATAAATCTTCAGAGTTGGCCACAGAATCAGGATTCGTTTTTAATTGATCATCTTTGCCTAGAGCTCGAGAAGCTTGAATGTAATTAGAGCACCAGGTGAGTTGTAGGTACCCACGACCATAATAACTGACGCCGGAAGGTCGGTTGCTTCCCTGACATTCTGCTACCCACTCATTCCAGGCTGGATATCGGTCAGCGCATCCGTTTTGACCACTGCAACCCCACTCTCGCTTGGTTGTAAGGCCAGCTATGTATATAAGGAAAACGAGTGTATTATTTTTAAAACTGAAAATAAAAATACCTTTTTAAAAATTACATTTTTTGCACATTACCAGATTCGTGGAGTGTTTGAGCAAGGAACATGGCAGCCTCCATTTTGGATGTGATGCTTCCTGCATTTAAAGAATTTTTGAATCCTTGGTATTGAGCAGGGGATGGTTTTGGGAATCCGTTGGAGGTGACTCCGCTTTCGAATTCAGCTTGGGAGACGGCCACTAAAATTGTAAATAATTAACCAGATTATGATTCCATATTCTTTTAAATTTTTGTAGGGGGAGGAGCATACCCTGTCCATTGACACCGTAGGCGAATACTGTAACCAGCAGAAGGGTGAGCGGAATCATTTTTAACGTTTTCAGTTATTTTTATGTTGTTGGTTGGTTTAACGAAGATGATTTAGTAATTTCATGACACCTAAATGATCTCCTTTTATATGGATTCATGACGTCCACTTATTACAATAGGAAATAATACATAAAGAAATTGAAACAAATGTTTCCAAGAATTTATTGGGAGGGATGTTGTGGTTAATTTTTGGAAATATAATATAACTGCAATTAGCTAAACCACAGGATGAAACATAATCGTATCATGATATATTATACTGCTAATATTTACAGATATTTACCTGGTAAAAACGGCGGTGGTGTGTTATCTGTGTTGACATACAAATTGAAAGAGAAGGACATAAAAGTTATTTATTGCAATTGTAAATATTGTTCCCAGAGGAAAATGTATTTGAAATACACCCATGACTTTGTACCAGAAATTGTTTATTGGATGCCAAATATTTTTGTTGATCTTATCTCACTATGTTGATTATGGCGAACTTCAGGTCGTTGAATTCCTGGTCTGACAAATAGAAGATTTAGTATTCTCACTTTGTAGAAAACCGAACCGATGATACTTGGATTTAATGTTGGATTAAATGCATTGGATTAAATGTTGGATTAAATGAACATGATGTGGAAATATTTGTTTTGCCATCACTTCCGTCAACGTTGCATATTCCTCTTTATCGCCAATACTGAAAACCCAACTTCGAGCGAAACGTATAGTCAATTGTTTATTGTGTGCAAAAAATTTTTAGCTTACAAGTTCAATTTTATTGAATTAAATAAAACTATTTGCATAGTATGTAATACCCAAAATCTAAAAAAAAAATATTTTCAAAAGACTGAACCAGGGACTATGAACTGGATGTACTGACACATGTTGAATACTTTTAAAAAAGAAATGTTACGGGATTCGAAGAAATGTGGTTGATTATTTCATACATGGATAAGGGATTCTGAACCAGGGCGACCCCCCTGGTTTAATATCTTGAGTTTTGAATCCGCTCTGGCATGATCCCCCTCCGGAAGGATGTTAGTCACCGTTAGAATTGCACATATTCCCCAAACAATGCAGAGGGAGAGAAGAACCTTTTAAAACGATTTAGATTTAGAATCTCATATTTAAATAGAATGAGAGTTGAACGGACCGGAAAAACTTGGAAAATTGGAAATTTTTCTTTCCGCCCATGCATCTCCCCATTTTGCAAAGGGTGTGTAAATATGAATGTGTTTCATGTGTTGGGAAAATAGGATAAGAAGAACAATCATGCCATGATAAGATAAAACAGCGGAACATGAAGAGTATTATTCGAAATACAATTGATTGATTAATTACAATTTACTTACACCAATGCCACTATAACATTTTTAGGTTCCGTCACGTTTTTAAACAGCAATAGACCAATCAAACTTATCGCTGGAGCCACAGTAAGCGGAGTAATGAATTTTGTTAAAAACCCAATGAATCCTATAATTTTGTAATTTCAGATCTCATATTTCTGAAACTTTACATCTTAGCCATACGCACAGCTTACCCGTAACTGCAAAAATCACTTCGAGCAATGCTGCGAATATTATCGCCCTTAAATCTCCCTCATCCGGACTTGCCATAATTCTGTCTTGTCTTCCGGCGTCATCCCAGCAATCACATCTGGGCATTTCCATTGGAGAAGGTTCATAATGGCTAGAGATGGAACAAGGTACGAGAAACCACCTTGCACAATTGGAAGTCTGGTCCCCACCTAAAATAGGATTAATTTAATTTTTGGATGTTTGTTATCGTGCTTATAGATCGGAATTTATTCAAATCATAATTTTGTGGTACTTGCCGTGCTTTGAAAAATTGTTATAATTCCAGACATGAAAAGAAGGTGGAAATGATATTTGCTTTATTGGGATCATCATCCTCCATACACAAAGCCGGCGTGAGAATGAAGGGGCATGCCAGAGTTGCTCCAATCATTTCTAAATAGTGCTACGTATTACATGGTCACAATTGTCAATATGAAGTATATCCAGTGAAAGGAGGTTAATTTACCTGAAACCCCAAAAAGAGACACCATGGAGGAATATAGTCAATCCCGTAAAGTAGGGGATCACTATCAACAACATCTTCCATAATAGTTTTCTCCGGGCTACATGATAACTGGTGTGGGGCAGCTATCTCTCCGGAGCGTCCTTATTCCGGACGGAATTGTCCCCAGGGGTATCATGAGCATAACCCTATTATCCATTTCTTTAATTTAATTTTCTTGCACTTATAGAAATAGAAATGTTTTTAACTTTAATTGCAAGAAGATTCAATTTTGTAACTTATGTATGCCAAGCAAGACAACGCAGCCTCCATGAAACAAAGAAATGTAGACAGTTGATGGCACTGTAAAGAAAACGCCATGAATCAGGGCCACTTACGAGACATTTTCATAAAAAACTGGTCATGCAAATCCTAATCTGACATTCTGATCCACTCCATGAGCGGATTTAGACTTCTTTGAGATGAGGAAAAGACAGGGCTGAAATTATTTACTTGGCTGAATTGCCATGCTATGCAGAATGCAGACCTACAGACAAAACAATGCATGCAATATAAATCACATGCACTCCATTAAAAATAATTAAATAAATTTCTTAATAATCCAGTTCCTTATCTGCGTATTACATAGCACCCTACATTATACAATATGCTTCTTTATTAAGTGATGAATTTTTAAAGGAGCAGTTATTCAACACTCAATATTCAACACAACAGTCAAATTGCAATTTCCAGTTCCGGTTTTTTAATTTAAATGCGGTTTGCATACGGAGTGAAGGGAGATGTAACCACCACCCACACGTGCCATGTTGCATGTCATTCATTATCTTTTTCGTCTTTACTTATATAAGACACGCTGTAGGTGAACAACGGGCTCAAAAACGAGTGAAAACAATGTGCATAAAAGCAACTCTAAATTAAAATGGGAGATTAAATAGTAAGATATTTTATAATCAAACAGAATCTGCTACAATGTTGAAGATTGGGTCACGTTAGTGACTGCCTGTTGCATAATATCGTCATCATCATTAAAGGCTTCTCACTTTACAACATACATTTTTATCGAAATTGTATAGAATATAATTATTTCTAGGTTCATAGACCAAAGTCAAGTTCATTTCAATTTCCCTGGCTCGTCAATTATTTTGATTTTTTTTTAATGCACAAATGCAATGTACTGCACAACTCGAAAAATAGTAGCCGTTCAATCCACCATATCATTCATGCATATTTATTACGTGTAAACAAAATAATGCATACACTATAATATTGTTTGTTCATTCAAAAATAAACATTTTCCGGATTATTATAATTAATTAAGTATAGCACTCTTAATAAGATTGTCTTATGCATAAAGTGAAAAAATCAACTATCTTGAGCTCTCTTCGCGGTTTGGTGCTGAATTAAAACATCTACAAAATGAAATCACAATATCGAAATATTCCAATTTAGGCTTTTGAGCAAAACCCCATTTTTTCATTATGTATTTATCTATTTTCTCCACAAAATTTAAACAGTTTGACTATTCTTTACAATTTTTTTTTCAAATCGACAGCATTGTACTCAAAAGAAAATGAACGCATAAAAATGGCAATTCTTTAACTAATACATGTCCAAAATAGAAATCATCTCATTTGTTCGCCCATGTTAGTAAATATCTTATTAAAAGAAATGCCTTTATCAGATGCCACACATGTAATCAGAATTCTAAATATACTATACTTACAAATTATTGTTATTGTCATATTAATATTCAAATTTCCAAGTGCGTGATTATGTTATTAGTAAATTGACCAATTACTTCGCATTATACTTCAACCATTCTTAATTATTTATTTCCTTGTGTTTTCAGTGATCGTGAACGTGTCATTGCCTCCTTTCTTACATTCGCATTCGGGTTGGACCTAGATATGTATATCCAGCAACTCTGCTCCTGTCGCAGATCGTGCATTGAATTCATTAAATGGTGATTGTACTTTATTTTTCATTGCATTTAGGTACACCAATCGATTTCTTAATCATTCACCCGCAATGTAAGAACTCAATTATCAGTTAACCATCACTTCGGTCATGTTAATCAATTGATCGCAGTGAAATCAAAACCTTTAAAATTATTCCAAGAATTTGCCACACTTTTTGGGTGAAAATGTCGTTAGACGGGGAAGATACAATTCTTTTGAAATCCTTTTCTGGAGATCGAAACGAGGCGACAGGGACCACTTCTCAAACGACCACTAACATTGATGACACAATCACAATTCAGCCTTCCTCCGTATTTGTACAATCTCCAAAAGCGGAGTATTATGACAGAAAGTATCAGGAAAATGGGTGTGACTGGTTGTGCTGTTGTTGCATTAATTTTTTTGGTAATTTAAACAAGGATTGAGTTGTATTAACAAGCACAAAAAGTGTGCAATAAGCAAATCTCCAATTTGTGATAAAGATTTGTTTTAATTACAGACTCGTGTCCATGATTATGGCGATATTATGTATTGTTGGTCGACGAAGCTATGAACACGAATCAACTGAATCTAACAACGGAAAAATTCATTCTCCTAAGAGTTTGTTGATGTGTGGGATTTTCTTCAAATTGAATGAAACGCAAGTAACTCAAGGTTTTCAAATTCGAACTTACAATCGGGGCCATCTCTGAAATATACCTTTTATGGTCGGATTAGAAAGCCGTGCTATATATGTAGATATTCTTGTTTGCAATCGGAATGTTTTTAGGTTGTAACATTTAGCCACAATCGGTCAAGCTTTGGATTATTATAACAAGATATAAGTTAAAATTCAAAATGTTATCAACTGAATAAAAGGTTCAAATTATATAAATACATTTAAGTGGAATATACATGTATACATATATGTATGCATGTGCATTTAGCATTATGATATATGTAATGAACATACATGAATTATACAATAAATCTACTGTCAGTTAACTTTTGATGTGTAAAAGTACCGGAATGACGAAATATAAATATTGTACTTCAGTTATTCATAACATAACAGTTCTTCATGCACGCATGTTACGTATTGTGATTTTAGATATACCCATCCGTATACTCACGACCTTGATCATTTGAATAATACCAACAAATATTACATTACACATGGACAATCCGACAAGTCTCATTCAACCACATTAAAAAGTTGACATTTTATTTTTATAAGTTACAAATTGTAAATAATAGAAGGATCGTGGAAAGTCTTCATAGGTTTCAATACTCGTTTGTAATTATGATTCGCAACCTCATTCCGTGGGTCAATATCAGTATCCGGAATACACTTTTAGACTTCAAAAACTTTCACCACAGACTCATACCACAAACGCTATTCTGCAATGTAAAATTGGGCAAACATTATTCCACGTCTCGGGCAGAAATTTGTTACAAAAAAATTCGGGTATTTGACTGTGACATCAACTACGTGGAAATGGAAGGAAACCCTGAACACGTTGTGTTTATAGCTCCTGGCGCTTTGAGTAAGCTATTCATTTGAGACGATTATTCTCGCATGAAATTCCTAAATTAAAATTTATACATAGGTTCGATCGAGCAGGATTTCATACCCTTATTGCAAAATTTGGACCCCAACAAATTCAAAGTTATTGCATATGACCCTCCAGGCTATGGTGGAAGCAGGCCTCCAAATCGATGGGAAATAGAAGGAGTAATTATACAACACGATGCAATGTATGCTACAGAATTATTGCAGGTTGTAATACAGTACACAAACTGAGGTTTGGCTAAATATGCAAAGTGATTAATATTATTATCATTATTTGATAGAAACTGGGTCATAAAAAATATTCTCTTTTGGGATGGAGCATGGGTGCTTTTTCAACAACAATTATGGCTACCACAAACCCAGAACGAGTTACAAAATTGGTGGTATGGGGAATGGGTGGATATTTTGACGATGTCGCCAGCAATAGTTTGAAAAGTATGAAATTAAACAGCTCTATTTGAATATTGGACCGAATTCCATACAGATTTTCTATCTGTAAATTTCACAGTGATGGCCAGTATTGGTATTAGCTGTATCCCACAACCAAGACGTACCCAGCTCTTGAATATGTATGGGGAGGAAGATCTTAAGAAAATATTTGATCAATGGGTTTCACAAGATGATGACGAGACCGTTAAAACGAATCTTAGTAAAGATGGACCATATACTAAACAATATTTGAATCAATTGGTGACCCCAACTCTCATAATTCAAGGAGGTAAGGATGGATTTATTGCTCAGGACCAGATAGAGTACCTTCATCGAAATATTAAAGGGTCACAGTAAGTCAACAAAATAACTGACAACTAAATCTAGGAGTTATAACAATTAAAAACAAAATAATGTTTGTTATAGGGCTCAATTAATCCCAAATGGAAATCATGCTACACATGGAGAACCATCATCAAAAGAGTTTCTAACAATTGTAGAACGGTTCCTTGGTACAGATTAAAAATAAGAAATTGAGATCAAACAGAAATTGAATAAGCTGAAAACTAAGCAAAACCTAAAACAATCGTCAATTAAGTACAGCTCCAAATTTGTCTATTATGTAAACTACTGAAATACATTCTATATGTTATTCGAAGTAGAAACATATTTGCAACTTTCAACAGTGTGTATAAATTATAATTGTCCAAGTTCTAAGCATGAATGAAGCATGTACGTGTTTGTGTGTGATCAAATCTTTTCCACAAGTCTTAATTAAGTCTTAATTAGCGAAGGAATAAAGGAAATACCCCTGAAATTACTTTTTGATACACCCGAGGTTAACATTTTAATTCCCAAGCGCAAAATTGTATTGTTCTCTTCAATTTAGCGTGTGAAAAACTAAGAAAAAAAACATGCAGATATCATCGCTGGTACTTGTTTCCAACTTCTCCAGTTTCATGAGAGCTTGTTTACATGACTGTTGCAATGAAGTACTTGTAAAATGTAAAACATGTTTGATATATTTATCAGTATATCGGAAATTATTCACATGCATCTAAGATATATTGAAATAATAATTGTAAAGAGATGTAGAACATACAATGGAAACAAAATCATTATTGTACAACTGCCGACTGACTTAAGATCGAACATATCAATCTGTATTCATAGTCTGTCGTTTTCTTAATCAGAGAATTTTGGGTCAGTACATAATATTTAAATCTCACTAAGTTTGCGATTGCTCTAATTATTTTTTTAAAATGAGCAAACAAGTCGAATACTTTCTCGAAGACCATGAAGTGACAACAGAGGACGGGTACATTTTGAAATTACAGAGACTTCAGAAACCAGCAATGGAAGTAATTAACGACTCCGTTATAACCCCGGTTGTTCATGGGCAAAAGAAACCGGCTGTTCTTCTGGTTCATGGGTTGGCATGTCGAGGGGATAATTGGTGCTTGCAAAAAAATAATTTGCGTAAGTCAAGTTAAATTTAAGCATTGCAAAATAACTAATCAATGAAGCATATTTCAATTTTCGCAATGTTACATATGCACAGCCAAACTTTTATATGAAGAAGGGTTTGATTGCTGGCTTGCAAATCTCAGAGGAACTTCTCCAAGAAAGCATGTTTCATTGTCCACAAATTCAAAAAAATATTGGGATTTCTCGTAACACACCAACAATTAACCATAGGTCAAGTTAACACATTCAATCATGCTTTTAAAAATTTGTAAATATAGATTTCATGAAATGGGAGTATACGATCTACCAGCAATTATTAACTACATTCTGGATATGTCAGGGAATGTAAACCTTTCTTACATCTCCCACTCTATGGGATTCACTGCTTTCTACATATTTTTGGCCATTAACCCAGCATATTGCTCCAAGATCAGCGTTTGTGTAGCCCTTGCTCCGGCAGCGTATGCAAAACATATGCATGGTATTATTAAAATACTTATTCCAGCGGGAAATTATTTGGTGATTTTTTTAACAATTTTCTATTTCATTAGAGAAGCATTGCAAAAATTAAATGTCGCATGTCTCTGACTTGATTTTAGGGACTAAGCAAGTTTATTCGCAAACGCCCAATATTTAAGCGGACTGCTTACCAGTTGGTCAAATACACTGTGCCAAATTCTAAACGTGAAAAATTTGCTGGTTGGTATGTTCGCATTTCTTGGAGAATATCACGCGCAAGTGGGAAAGAAGGAATAGACAAGGTCGTTTGAACAATTATTAAAGAAAGATAGTATCAGTATGTGTAAGCAATGTTAACTTTATTTTAACATAGGACGCGTATCGTAAACTTTCTGCGGAAGTTCCTAATTCTACATCAATAAAACTTCTCTGCCATGGGTTGCAGTGCTTCTGGTCAGATAAGTTGAAAATGTATGATTATGGGAGGGCGGAAAACAGGAAGACTTATGGTCAACCCATTCCTCCATTGTACGAAGTTGGAAATGTTTCGGTTCCAATTGCCATTTTCTCTTCAATTGGGGACCATCTTTGCACTTCTAGCGTAATTCACATTCTTTCCATTCTGATAATGACACCCAATAACCCACATAATATTTTATGCTTTATTAAATTCTTATTAATTTCAGGATATCGCCCGACTATCCGAAGAACTACCTAACGTTATTAATCATCATTGCATTCAGAATGAGGATTTCTCTCACGCCGATTTCATAGTGGGAAATAATGCTCTTTCAATGTACAATGATGTCTTGCAGATTCTCTTAGAATATCAAAATAAATGACTTTGCTAATGCCACTTAATTTTAACGTGTAACTATTCTAATCAATTTAATAATTCTTATTGCACAAAAACCAATTTTAACGACTAATTTGAATACTCTTCATGATTTAAGTAGTCTTCTCAAGATGAATAGAATACTTTTGAGGTGACAGTGTGAACCCATTGACTGGTTTGCTCGAAGGGGTATTACTGGTTGGAGTTATTTTGTACTGTTGCAGAATGGTGGTAAAGTAACTGAACAATGACGCCTTAGCTAAGGGTTCACCTAGACAAAATCGAGAACCAAGCCCAAATGGAAGAATTTTGTTTGTGTTGATAAGCTGTCTTCCAGCTAGAAATCTGGATGGTCGAAAATTTTCGGGATCACTCCATGTTTTCTTAGAATGATGAATACCATATAAGTTTAAACCAGCAACAGTGCCCTGCATTCCAAAAAGATAACTATGTATATAGTATACTATCTTAGAAAAGCATCAACTACTACTTATATCAATGTCATTGCAAATGAAAACATACTTGTGGTACATTATACCCAGCTAAAGTGGTGTTTTGACTTGCAGAGCGAACTAAAACAGGAACAACGCTGGCCATTCCTGTTTTAATTGTTAATTTTAACTTTAATTTTAATTATGTTGTTGTTTTTGTTTTACGTTGTATTTCAAGGAGCGTGGCTTCTGTATACGGCAGTCTACAAAATCATTCAATTCAATCATTGCCAAATTTTAAAATTTATCATATTTGCAGAATTTGTATCAAGTAATTATTACTGTGGTCGATCTGTAACTGTTGGTCGCCTACATTTTCCAACAACACGATGAATCTCTTCCCTGACTCCTTGTTGTACTTCAGGATTCAGAGTCATGTACAACATTCCAAATTCTAAGGTGTTACTGGTAGTTTCCGCACCAGCTACAAATAGATCGTACAGGGTGACGATGAACTGTTCCTCTAAATTGTTAGGAAGAATTCAAACTCATCTTTAAATTAGGACAACAGTGTATCAATTTTACCGTTATAGTAAGACTCTTCTGTTCCAGATTTTTGTTGCTGGTCAATTTCTTTAAGAAAGACATCAATAAAATCTTTAGGATCTTCGTTGGAACCTCTTGCCTCTCTACGTTCTTGAATTAACTCCTACACGAAATCCTCCAAATTACATTAGAATACTTTATATTCGTCTACCATAAATTAAAAAATTATGCAAACCCTAAAAAATGCTTGAAGTCGGTTATGAAATTCACTGCGACTTCTCATCTTTGGTGTCCACTTGACAATTTTCCACAATATGGGAAATACTTGAGCAATATTGGTCTCAACAGGGGCATTTTTTGAAGTTTCGTCTAGAAGTTGGATCATAGTTTTCAACCTCCCGTCATCATGGGCGAATCTTATACCAGCCACCATACTCCATAAAATATTTAGGATAGATACGGTAAAAAATTGGTGCATGGGAAGAGCTTCTCTAGAAATGGCAACGTCGTCCATTTTCGAAAGCAGTATACCAATTTCTTCATCAATTACAGATTCCATACTTTTATTTCTACCGAAGCCAAAATCGCGCAAAGTTCGAGTTGTGAAGCGGCGAATTGTTTTCCAACTTGGACCAGATGAGAAAATTATTCCTAATGATATTTAAAGTTATTTAATTGATTTTTGCCCAATAATTTAGAAAAATAAAATAAATTGTACCCAGCGGTTTTCCAAAAGAACGGTCTCCAATCAATTCGTCAAATGGACGATCAATCCAATAATCGCTTGAAAGGCATTCCTTTCCCAATTGCAAGTCATGTATAAGTACTTCGCCACAAATTATTAATTGAGCTGTTTAAATGGAATTATTAATGACGTTGTTTGTAACTTACATTGACTAACATTTCCCAATTTTATAAAAATCAGCGGACCATAATCTTCCTTCAAAGCTTTGAAAGAATCGATCGTAGTCTCTCTCTTGTATGATAATAATTGTGGTAAATTTCCAAGTATTGGGAATATTGGAGAAGGCCCTGGGCATAAGTTTTAAAAGCATAATTTTCTTTAATTTTGATTCAGCTTCATATGTATAGAATTATTATGTATTACCTGGTGGGTAGTTTTTCATAAATCTGGAGTTCAAGGTGGACCATACCACCGAAACAGCGATAACAAGTAAAATAATTTCAAGGAACATTTTATTTTGAAATGAGCAAATAAATGATGATTAAATAAGTAAACCGAACACTCAACCAGATCCTCATTGCAGTTAATTTAACTGGACATTCATTGACAGGGAGATAGGCAGAGAGATGTAGTAATTGATTGAAGTTAAACAATTATAGATATTCTCGTTTGGTTCAATCAATTAATGTTTCATTGGCATATACATAAATCGCGCATCCACATTATGGTTATATCGCTACATTAAGCATTACGGTTATATATTCTGCTAGCACTTGTGACGTAATTTAATACCGAATACATGTAAAACTGCATGAAAAAGTGTAAATCTTTTATATTTTAAATCAAATTAGTTAGGTTCTATATTATTGTTGTTGTTGTCAATTTGAATAAATCTTGATATTTTCCCCCTGGTATTTTATAATGTGATCATTCAAGTGAAACCGTTGTTTAGCTGACATGCAATTCAGAATTCACACACTTTGTTACAAAATGACAAGAGAAAAATACTCAACAATTATATATTAACAGTTAAATTTATGTCTCAATAGTGGTTAATTTTATACTTCTCAAAAAGGGCCCATCTAGAATCCATATATAAGTAAAGCATGAGGGCGATATATATCTGTCGTAAACGAGGAATTTTCATGCATAACGTAAATCGTTGTTTTTGGCCGCATATTATATTGTACATACATTTTTAACAATGGAACTAAGAAAACTAATGCACACATCTAAAACTACACAAAATTTTTATTTGCAGTCAATTCTACCTATTGAAAATGGATGAAACATTGAATTTCCAACATATCGTCCAACTTGTATGGAAAATGCTTTTAGAGCTGAGAAAATGGGCAGGACGCCAAAGTTTTTTGTCGCTTTCTCATCCGGGTCAATGTCAAGTTCAGTACTATGAATCTCGATGCAATAATAGAATCAGATATTTGGCTCAAGTTGCCAAAATCTTATTTCATTTGAATCAGTACCTGAATCAACTTATTGTGATAAATAAAAAATATCCAGGACAGAAAGAAACGGAATTAATATATTATTCGGCAATCAATTAACTACCATATTCTTGTGAACCCTTCATAATGGGGGCAGAAGAAATGTTTACCACGGGATTAATTTGGGTCTGTGACGTCACAACGGTGGGACTGTGTGTCATATGCAAAATTCCACAAATATATGCAATTTTTAAAACACGAAGTGTAGAAGGGCTAAGTGCTACGAGTTTATTACTTGAGGTCTTAACGTAAGAAAATTAAGATTCCTTCGCACATTTTAAAGGTTTACAATATGAAATACAATTTTGAAACTTCAAATGATAGGTATGCAATCTCTCTGTCATACAATGCGATGAAGGGTTATCCCCTTGCCTCGTACATGGAGGACCCTTTTCTAGTTATTCAAACCATGATCGTGCTCCTAATCGTATACTATTACGAGTCCAAGTTAGATGTTCAGGTATAGATGTAGATGGTACAAAGGTAGAGGGTGGACTTATAATAATTTTTTATTCCATTGCTTTGTTCAGAAATTTGGATTAATTGGTGGTGGTGTTGCGATCTTTTATGCATTAGCATTGGGTTATCCACATCCTGCAGTGTTGCCAGTTTTATTGGTATAATATATTGCATTGCACGATAAAACATATATAATTCACCACTAAAACTAGGAGAACTATCATGATTTGTATACTTTATTATTCTCTGTAGACTGCCACCCTACCGATGAAGGTGTTCAGCAAAGTACTACAAATTAAGGAAATCTGGGTCAAGAAAAGTGCTGGAAACATTTCGCTAGTATCATGGGTCATTAATATATATACATGTTTGAGTAAGTGGTCTTGCTCCCTCATCCTTAACTACATACATACAAGAATTATGCATTTACGTAATAACATTATTATACAAACAGCTCGAATCATAACCACCGCAATTGTGACTGGAGATCAAACCCTTCTGCTCAAACACACCATTTCTGTGACCTTAAACTGTGTCGTGGTAGCCTCTGCAATGCACTTTAGAAAGAAAGGTGTTCAAGATGTAAGCCCCAATGAACTTCAGAAACAACAAGAGGATGTTAAGAAACTTACAAAAAAGGATAGAAAGAAGAATAAGTGACTTACTAATGTATTCAATTTTGTGAGACAAATATTATAGATGAATGTCCCATTCCCATACATATTGTTGTCCTGCATATATTCCTGTTACCTTTTGTTTAAACGAAGTGAGCATTTATTACCCTTAAAAATACATGGATTACACAAAAACTACATTGCATTTTTATTAGATTTCTTCTAGTTTTAATGTTGATGCATTCAAAAGAAGAAGGGCATGTTTGTGAATATTTTTAGTTTGCAGTAGAGAAAGCTCTTTGCATATTACAAATTCGCAATGTCTTGATCAAAAAGCTGTACTCGTATCATACATACAAATACGAGTCGTAATGGTCGTACAATAATGTGTGCGAACTCTTTCTTGACTGGTAAAAGCAAAATAAAGGGTGCATTGTGCATTGCATTTTCGGCTCGAGTTATGGGTACACATAACTCAGCTGTGTGAGATTTGTCATCCACCATCATCTCATCATTCATTGGACCTGTGACCTGTGTGAATTTGTCGTTCATAAAAGGTTTGTGATAGTCAAATTATTATAATTTAGAGGTTATTAGAAAGATCAAGACAATGTACATAGATAATCCATTTTGACACCTGCATAAATATTCAAATTAATTTTACACACACACTTATCAGAATTTCATCATAAATGCATTTATAAATACTTATTTATATACGAATGCTGAATTGCATGCCAATAAATGATCAAATGACAAACCTGTCTTGCAATTTTTGTACGGTGCTAGAAATACGAAATAAAATAATAATAATTGTTGGTCCTTTAAAATTATTTGTAGTTTTGTCATTTTTCAGGAGGATAAAGAACTTCTATTATGTACAGATATGGCTGGCAAATACTGCGGGACGGAATGAGTGATGAGTGATTGACAAATGCTAAATAGAGATACAGATGGTCTATTTCTAACTTTATAGACGATATGGAGTTCCCTTCCGGAAAGACGAAAATTGCAAATGAGACATCATTAAGCAAAGAAAATGTATCACTTCAGCAACTTCACAGGTTCTTGTCTTTTCTGACATCGACATCCCAGATGCAAAGCAAAACGTTGGCTTCAGACAGATCAACCAGAAGAAAGTGTCGTTCTTTGGACAACGATGGTACTACCGATGTTTCACAAGGTTGTTTTATTTGTTGGAATGGTAATGGTGCTAAGGCCACAAACTCCAAACTAATGACTCCAAATAGAAAAGGACGAAAGAGAAAGAAGACTAAAGCTAATAGCACACAACCTGTAACACAACAGGACAAAGAAAAGAACGCTCAAATGCTGTACTTTGTCTCTGTGGACTGTATTGGTTTGAAACTGACGCTAGAACATATCAAGTCAGATTTAGAGGCGTCATCCTTCAGTATTGAAGCATTTCTTTGTGAGCAGCATATATGCATGGTGAACAAGGGGTTGGAGTTGATGGGCGAATTGGAAATTATCAAAAAGATTATTAAGGAGAGCATTGAACATAGATATTCCACAGTTTTGCTTAACGATGCAAAGTGCGGATTGAATCTTAACCCAGGTACGAGTGGGTCAGACAAGAAAGAATACATTTTTATATTATACTATGCATATGCTTATGACTTGAGAATTAATTTAAATATGCTGAATGTTATAGAGCTACATGATACTCCCTCATTCATTCCTGAGGTAATGGACTACAATTCGGAAGATGAGATGACCATGGAAAATATTGACGCCGTTGATTTTGATTTCTGTGAAATTGATCCCCTATCCCAATCTACTTCGCCGCAGTCAGTAGGCGCTTGTGATGACAACAATGTTCAGGAAACCGATGAAAATTCAGAACTAAAATCAAATGCATTCCATATGTATCCGATAGTAAAACTTGAAACGACTGAAGATTTGGAAGATACAGATAAAACAATACGACTTTCAAGGAGGAAGCAAAGATTGACAAACTCCCACCTCCCTAAAAAATCTACCAAAGTTGTTGATTTCATTGATCACAAAGATGCAGAAGCAATAACTAATTTAGACATAAAACAAGAATCTGAAGAAACAAATTATATGGAATGCCCTTCGCCATCAATAAACTCTGACGTATCTTATAAGAATGACACTGGAGAGTCAGACTCAGATTGGAAAGAAGAAGTCGAGAAGAGGTATGCTGATATGTTCAATACCTTCATTGTACAATTTTATGGGACTTACTGATTTCATTAGTTGTTTTCTTTATAGAAAGCCCCGTCGGTCAAGGAGCAAATCAAATTCGCATAAAATTACTCGAAAGACCCCTAAAAGGAGAAGGATCGGATTGGCAGGAGAAGGATCTCCTGGAGAAGGATTAATTAAAAGGAGAAAGAATAGAACTAAGTGTACACAATGTGCTATATGTGACATGGAATTCCGTACTGTTGAAGAGCGCAACGCCCATCGTTTATCTGAGCATGGTAAACTTTGGTGGAACCTATTCTTCATTGTAATTTATGTATGTATTATATATTTACAATTTGTCTTTGGTGTAAAGGAGATGGGCGCTACTTCCGATGCAATCTTTGCACGAAAAAATATACAAGTATACATGAACTTCGGAACCACATAAAACGTGTCCACAGTACTGAAGAACTGGCATTTGTCTGCGACGAATGTCCTCGAGCATATGCTGTATGGGATGATTTGCGTAGCCATAAAAGACGAAAACATGCTGCTGATGCCAAGAAAATTATTACATGCCCATACTGCCCAAATGGAAAGAAATTCAAAGGCGCCATTAATCTCTATCATCATGTCCGAGTTCAGCATGGGGGGAAGCCACTTCTAACAAAACATTTAGTGTGTGAATTTTGTGGGAAAGTGTATAGCAATCCTCAAGCCTTTAAAAAACACAAAAAGAAAGTACATCTCAAAACTTATGAACCTAGCATTTGTGAGATTTGTGGAAAGAGTCTGTCGGATCCTAGTAGTTTAAAAAAACACCGATATTCTCAACACTCCAAGGCATTCCAATATAAGTGTGAATTGTGTGGAAGTGGTAGCTTATTCAAAAGTCATCTCATTGCACATTATAAGCAATCCCATCCCTCACTTTCCGTTGAGGAGTTCAATAATTTAATTCAAAGTTGTAGAAAGGTTTTGGACAATACCAATCCAATTTACAGACAAGATGAAATATCGCCGGAAGGCAAAAATGAAACCACAACGAATAACGTTCCAAAATCAAACATTAATATCCCTTCCACAATTGATTCTAAAAGGGGGACTCAAGGTAATGAGAAAAGCGAACAGGAGGGTATTCATTCTTCTGAACCAGAACATAAGCGGAATGAAAATTCTAATAACGATTTTTCAGTATTGATTTCGTATCTGGATTTATAGTATGCTTTGACGTGTGGCTATTAATGTGCGGTCTCTGTCAGCCGCACATGTCAAGAAGAGCGAGATGTTATATATTTATTCTTGTACTGTTTTAAATTATTGTAAGTATATAATTTTGAAATCCTGTATTACTGATTTTATATAATCTGTGTAGTATATGTAGTATAGTATTTCTTAATTAATATGTATTATTAACTTGCAAAGCAATAAACAAAATTGAATTATAACAAGCCAAACACTTTTTTTTACTCACATTTAATTACTTTCGAAGGAAAATTAAAACACCATTCATTAGAAATTAATGTCTTTGGAATTTTACAACTTAATGACTGTTGGCATTAGTCTTCTTTTTATGAATTGTAGTGGAAGCACAAAACCCGTTGCCTCCTTTTCCTATCTTTATTTAATGAGTGTTTCCATCTTCCTCGGATGCCTTACATACATGTCATTTTGAAAAAGAGTTAGAAACCGGTTGTGGTTGAGTGACAGTAAATTAAATCATATATTAAGTTATATAGCGTCTATCTTTAGTAACCTGTTGTATTTAATAAATCATAATATTTTCCAGTTGTTGAACACCTTTCATATCTATGAATCTCTTGAAAGGATTAAAGTTCTGGTGAATTGGTGGATGTCTGGTGCCCAACAGCCTTTATTGGAGTGTGTGCTCAGTGTGGAATTCAAGATGCAATTGTTGGTTTACGGTGTGTCTCTTTTTTCCATTGGGGTGGGGCTCAATCTACATTTTGCCTTTTCACAACCACAAATTACCCAGTTTGATCAAGAAGGTCAATTTTTTAATAATTCTATTTTCAGCAACAACAGTGGGTATGAATTTGTTAAATTCTTGTAACACTTTGTTTGTAAACGTCATAATTCTATAACATCTCATACATATTGTGTACATAAGTAGCCTGGAAAATGATGAGGACAATTCAAGTTCCATTCACTTTCGACTACCAACTTCAGTCGTACCATCCCACTACACGCTCAAAGTTATCCATCATCTCAACATTACCAATTCATCTTCTGATCATGTCGAATTTTCAGCACCAGGAGATGTGTGGATTCAAGTTGTTGTGCTTCAAGAAGTGGATAATATCACTCTCCATGCTGACGACATAGAGATTTTGGACATAAAAGTAAGTGAGTGAACTATGTGCTATACTAAAGGTCAACATTATATTGAGATCGATTTCGATTGAAACAGTGTTAACATTATTAATACTAGATCACCAATGCGTCAAACATCCAAATGCTCATTGAAGAACGGACATTGGAAAAGGATACCCAGTTTCTCGTGATGCGGCTGTCCACACCAATTCCATCTGGAGAATATACCATTCATATTTCATTCTTGTCTAGAATAGCGGACGACAGGCTTAACGGTCTTTATCTTGATTATTACATGATCCCAGAGACAGGTGTTAGAAGATATTTGGCCACGACCCTATTTGCTCCAAATCATGCTCGAAAAGCGTTTCCCTGTTTCGATGAACCTGGTCTACGAGCCACCTTTGAAATAACGGTTGGCCACCCTCTGGAGTATATGTCGTTATCCAATACTTCACCCGTCAATTCCAGTGATCCAGTGTAAAATAATTTGACAAAATAGACTCAATAGACTGCCAAGTTTAAAAGTGCATAATAATTACTAACTTTATTATAGGGAGGGCCACCCAGGCTATGTGTGGACCTCATTCCAGAAGACTCCTCCAATGTCCACTTATATTGTGGCGATGATCACCTGCGATTTTGAGGATCAGACTTCTTATTTGAAAGAGGGGGAGTTGTTTCCGATCAAGCTTAAGGTGGACATATGCGAGTGAAACATTCAATGGTATAATATAATCCAGGTTTTTAATCATAGTTTTGTTCATAATGTTTTCCGCAGATGTACGCTCCACACCATCTTCTTCGTTACTCATCCTCTCCAAATTATTTGGCAACGAATTTTTCTTTGAAAATGACAGAAAGGTTGATACCCTGGATGGAAGGGGAATTTGGACAAGATTTTCCTCTCTCAAAATTAGATGCTGTTTCCCTTCCACACTTTTACTTTTCCGCTATGGAAAACTGGGGCCTGCTCACCTTCAAGTAAAGGTCCCATCTGAAGAAATACATCAGGATCCATTAAGTACTTATAAATTATTGTAACAGGGATCCCGTGCTGTTAACAATTCCAAACGTGACCACGGAGAAAGAACAGGCTCGAGTTGCAGAAGTACTAGCTCATGAACTTGGGCATCAAACATTCGGAAACTTGGTGACAATATCGTGGTGGGATGATGTTTGGTTAAAGGTGATATTCATAATTAAACATATTTCTTTATAATCGCATAATTTGTCGATTAAGAATGGTTGAGCAGTTCATTATTTTCTTGGTCATGTTTGTTCAAAATAGGAAGGGTTCAGCACATTTTATTCTGATCAAGCAATTAATGTTGTTCATCCCGATTTTCATACGCTCATTCATTTTACTACCCATAATCTTCAAGTTGCTCTCCATTTTGATGCTGGGCTGGAGACACATCCGCTTCATAATTCCCCCAAAACACCATCAGACGTTGGTGACATATACACCCGGATTCCATACAAAAAAGGAGCATCTATTCTTCGAATGACGGAAGCTTTCATGACGCCGGAGTTATTTCGTCGTGGCGTTAATTTATACTTGGATCGCAAGTAAGTATATATCACACAATGTAAAAATTCACGAAGTCTAAAAAAATCTAATGATTTGTAGAAAATACAAAGCAGCGTCACAAGACGATTTGTTTGAAGCATTTGAAACTGTTGAACTCAATCAGCAACATCTGCAACCGACTTCTTGGAGTGGAAGCAGTGTCACAATCAGTGATATTTTGAGATCTTGGACAATGCA
Source organism: Folsomia fimetaria (assembly GCA_034695645.1). Classification (NCBI taxonomy): domain Eukaryota; kingdom Metazoa; phylum Arthropoda; class Collembola; order Entomobryomorpha; family Isotomidae; genus Folsomia; species Folsomia fimetaria. The sequence continues at coordinate 20,585 of JAQFZJ010000380.1, forward strand.
AAGTGGGTTTCCACTGATTCGTGTGTCAATTGAACCTGATGGATTTCTTCGTATCACACAGGTGATAAACAAATTAATCAGTAAAGATGCTGGTATGTACATATTTCATTCATAATTTGCTACAATACTAATTCTTACAGGAAAAGTTCACGAACCCGCATATAGAACCACTGTTGAATGACTTGAATGGAAGTGAGCTGCGGAAAAATAGAAATGCAAGTTGGTGGGTTCCATTGACCTTTTGGCCTCCAATGTTATTAAACAATAACAATAATTCATCACCTTTATCCCGACCGGGAGCACATCAGGTAGACATTTGGTTGCCTAAAGGCCAGGATGAGATTTTTGTGGACCATATTCCACTCGTCCTCAATCCCCATGCCATAGGTATTGGAGGAATATGTTCTGACATTTCTTCTTGAAATATGACTTAAGTATTCCACTATATATTTTGTAGGTTACTACCGCGTTATGTATGATGCTATAATGCTTGACCGGATTCAACAAAAACTTTGTAGCAATCATTCCACACTGTTTCCAGTTACAAGGAGCCAACTCATAGACGACTATTTTGCTCTGTCGTTTGCGCGTATGTTTAGAAAGCAAAAAAGATCTTACCCTATGAATACTTTATTAGCAGTTAATTTATTTATATCGCAAATTGAAAACTTTCAACTCGTTCTTGCATAGGATATTTAAATATATCTGAAGCCCTCAAGCTAACGCGTTATCTTGACGTGGAAAGTCAATTGGTTGTTTGGACCTCTGCACTAGCCAATTTTGACAGGATATATTATCGTTTAAGAGACACTGACCATTTACCTCACTTTCAGGTAATTGAATTGGCATCAAATTATAACAACATATATTGTATAATATGTTTATTTGTGTGTGCATGCTTAGGAGTATGTTCTAAGCAAATTAAACCCCGCTTGGAATACATCCCGAAATGGATTAAACGATACAGAAGATATCACTGAAAAGAAACGACTTTATGCTCTATTACTGAAAAACATTTGCCTGTATCAACCATCCAAATGCGCCCAACTAAGCGCTGAGAAAATGAATGGCTGGAGAAATCACAATCAACCGTGAGTTTGAATTCATATGCACACATATTATACTACCATACTATGATTTAACTATCTTAAATTATATGTGATAGGATACCCCCCGATGAACAGGAAATCATTTTCTGCGCATATGTAGCCACCGCATCCAACGAAACAGAAGCCATGGAACGCAGTAATTTTCTCCAAGAGCAGTACCACCACGAATCTTTCTCTGTAATGAAGAGTCGCTACTTGAAGGCTTTGTCATGTGCGACATATGCAACCATTATCTCAAGGTAGGCATTGGATGCAATATTCTTTTATTTCTCAAAAATTCTTCATGTATTTTGAAAATGATCAGATTACTGAACTGGACGACCAATATTGAGGTGCATGACGTGGAACGAGTACAGATAATCAAATTTGTAGCCGAAACACCGTTAGGCAAGACGCTAGTACTACCTTTTCTACGAGAAAATTTTTCCAGTTTGCACAAAAAGTAAGGATATTCTTTAGTGATATTTTATTACAATTGAAAAGCGATTAAAAAGTATTATCATCTATAGTGCTAGTGTTGCAAATCCAGTGACAGAAGGTATCAAAGCACTGATACCTTATTTCACCACAAAGGCAGAGTTACTACAGGTATTATTGAGCTTATCTACAGTATTATCATGAGTACAATAACCTGTCGATTTTGGGGATGTTTATTAGTTGAAGGATTTTGTCCACAATTTTGGTGAGCAATTAGGTCCAGGGAAGCGAAAATCACTTAAACGGGAGTTGAAAAAGGTTCACATTAATATACTTTGGACTAATGAAATTATGCCAGATGTAGTTGCGTGGTTTGCAAGAGAGGTTAGTTTTGGAAGATCAGACAACGACAGTTAGTACTCCTGGTACTTATTGTTAGTTTTTGTCAAACAATGTAAGACAGTGAGATATTATAAAACATTACATTTGAAAGTGACAGAACTGTTGACGTTATATCAGTAATTTCAAAAATAAATTTTTAACTGAATTTCATGATTTACAATTCGTGGTTAAAATTTTATTATCAAAAGAATCACATCACAATAAGTGCGTTGAGACACATCATCGTTGTATCATCACAATAATATTACATGTATTTGAACTTTTGTGACCAGAGTAAGCAACAATAATACAAGTTGTGATCTTGTGATAGATATCAGTATCTGTATATAATAATAAGCGTCTTTGGAGAACGGGGAACTACACTGGACTCACTTAATATCATTTTCTGAAATCTTGAGATCAATCAGGTCACGACGAATCGCCCGAAGAATACTTTCCATAATCTGTGGTTCTACTTGCTTCTGAACATCTTGCAGATAGATTTTCAATTTCTGGGTTCGCATTTCTCGATGAATCTTGATGAGAGCAGGCTCAGAGATGTAATATTCATTTTTCTTTGGATTTTTGGGACACTGGCGAACATGCGCGTGTGCATCGGCATCGCTGCCACAATCCATAAGACATATGCCGCAAAATCCACAATTACAAGTTTCGCAAATAACAGCTGCACATCCGTTGAAATCAAAAAATGTAGTAGAACATTTCGGGCATCGGAGATTGAAAATATTTTCTTGTATAGCCTTCACATGTTGATGTACAACATTCGAAACACCATTTCTTGCATCTTCGCAAGTGTCAAACTCGTGACTTTTACAAGGCTTCTCAGCTTTCATGGAACAAGGAATACAATAGGTTGTAACACACTCGTCACAAAAGTAAAATTCACCTCCGTACTCTCCTATGAAAATAAATAAAGATCAATTAACATCTATCAATTGGTTTCTATCTGCCCTCTACGAAGTTTACATTATTAATTCTTACCAACAATTTTGGAATTAGCACACAACAATTGACCACACTCCTGCTTTGGACACAGGAACACTTCCGTTGGATGTTGCTGTTGATACTTGACCACTGCTACTTCTAGAAACTTCTTCAATGAATCCTTTTTTGCCATCTTCACAATTTCTCCTATTCCCAAAAGTGCTCCACAATCCTCTCCTGGGCATTTCGCAGGGTAGTTGGGTGGCATAATTTGGAACATGTGCTGCATACAGTCAATGCAGAATGCATGTGGACACATGCTACTTTGAACAAAATCGCCGTCTGGGGGCATGAAACAAATGGTGCACTCAGGGCGACCTTTTAGTTTAGAAAGTTGTGAAGTCCGCTTTTCAAAAAGGAATCCATCTTTCTCTAAACTATGTTTAAGTTTCGAGAAAGCTTTCTCCGATCCAGACGCGAGGATTCGGTTACCCATAAAATCATAAAAGTCAATTCCAGACGATGCACAAATTCTGTCTATCTTTGCCAGGTCAGTTACTTTCCCTCCCTTTAAATTCACCTTCTTTTTAGAAATCATAAGCGGCCTATCCAATACTTCCATTGAGCTGAAAAGATCAATGACAGATTGAAGTTCTTTCTTAGTTTTTTCTTGCACATCAAGGCTCCCGTAAATATAAAGTCCATAGTTCCGAGCATTCCAATAGAGAAAAGTTGATTTAGCAATATGGTCCAATTGAATTTTTCCAGTATGCGTAAAAAGTAAATGAAGATTATCATGGTTGAACTTTGTGCAGCTGGAAACGGTTTCCAGGTTCTCGTGAAGTTCTCGAATCAAGTGAGGATTGCAACAACGAAATTTGATAAAGATAAATTTGGATTTGATGGGTTTCGTACCGTTCTTGTTGGGTTTCCTTTCAGCACTATCCCACACTTGTGCTCCCTTTCTATATGCTAAATTTTTGATCTGGGCAATATCATCTTTAATGAAGGAGTACAAGTCAGCATGAACCGATGTGGTATGGTTGTACTCAATCTCGAGCCGGTACGGTTGTCCAAACTTGTTCCCGTTTTTCCCAGGGCAGTAATCAATTTTAGAAGCCCTTTGCAATGCTAACTTGTCATCAATGGAAACATAAATGATTGCACGGCTAAGATTCTTATCCAAGTAGAATCGAGTGTAGGCACTATTCGGAATGTATTCTTGAAGCGGAGCCAGTTTCTCTTTCAGTTCTGCATCAGAAATTCCATTTTCGTAGGCGGATAGTGTCTCGGGGTGCAATTTGCGGGTGACTTTTGCCCATTTCGGAACTATTGGTTTCATCCTTCGGAATATCTCTTGCTCATCAATATCTCGTGGAAGGTCAACCACAGTGAGCTGCAAGAGGATCGAAAATAGCAGTTAAGAATACTGTATTGTCAAAATCATCAAATCAATCACCTTATAGTCGAAATTCGATTCCACGTGTCCTCCGTCAGGGTTTTCTAAGAAACGGAACCTGCATGCCCCATCTGGTAAGCCTCGGATGATGATTGCCGGAGGTTGCGGCTTAGCATTTTTGTTTCTGTTGCCCTGCCTTTTAGATTGTTTACCAGCAATAGTGGTAACTTCTCCGTGAACTACAGTGACCCTCGCCCCACCAAAACGAGAACTTACTTGCTCAATAAAATTATTTGCCTCTTGAGAAGTATGGAAACAAACTTGAGCCTTCCCCTCTGACTCCCCTAATGCCCAAGATAGCTTCAATACATAAACTTCTTCCTGTGTCACTCCCTTTCTTGGTCCCATGCCACCGCGAGAAATATCCAACTCTTTTCCACGAAATGGTTCAGTCTTCAAAATTCCCAAAGCTACTCTTGCCGCAGACTTTGAGTACAATTTTATCACAGCAGTCTTACAAGTTTGATAGGGAAACATGTCCACACTTCGTATGTCAATAGAGAGCCCAAGTAACTCCATGTGGGAACTCAGTTCAGTCTTGCTTACAGAGGGATGAAGATTTCGAATGAAAAGTGTGATGAATTCTTGAGGAAATAAAACCTCTTTGACTTCGTATCCTTGACCAACAACAACCCTGGTACCACCCAAATAATCTTCTTCTTCAACCTGATCGGTCAATACTTTCATAACTTCAGCCACTTTCCTTTTAAGATCGGCTTCCACCCTGGATTTCATTGCGATGGGACAATAGCCAACTAAAATGCCGTTTTCAATATCAACATCCAGATTACAACTCAATTCTTCTTCTAATGAATTTAAATGAATGAAATATCGTCCAAAAATTTTCCTCAAGCATTCCTGTGAGGTTTGAATAATTACTTTTTCCGTGGGAAGGTCATCTTGTTTCTTTAGACAATGGGAAAAGAACTCAGGGCTCTCTTCCTCAATCCATGAGAAGTCTATGGGGGTGGAAGTTGGAAAAAGAGTAGTTTTCAATCGTAAAATCTTTTCATATACCATCCACTCGGGAGCATTCCCTGGCTCAGTCTTATTGGCCGTGTGGTGGACGACCGCAGATTTGAAATCCAAGGTTCCAGTCACAGAGGGATGGATGGCAAAATATTGAGGTAGCCTTGAATGTCGTGAATGAACAAGTCGTGCTGCGTGAAGAAAATATCCTGAAAATACGAGACGTCTAAGGTCGGCGTCTGTAGGTTCTCTAGATTGATTCAATTGTTCCTTCCATACGCTAGTTGTTCTAAAAGTAAAAACGCATTCCATAAGAATAAATAACAATACATACATATTTGGATCATCTTACTTGAACAATTGACGAAGTTCGTTTTTTGTTGAAATAATTAAACCAACGGCTTTGCCATTAATGTAATTCTTTCGGCACCACTCCCTCCCAAGTTTTCTTCCATTTTCTTTCTTCTTTACTTCCATCGCGCCTACCTGCTGATCTGCATCTTCAGTACAAACTTCATCTTGATTTTGCTTTCGGTTCTCAACAATATTTCCTTTATCTTCGATTCCATTTACGACTTTCAAATACTCTTGAAACACCCGAAACATGGTGACAACATCGCCTCCTTCAAGGGCAAAACTGCTTCTCGCCCTCTTGGACTCTTGTCGAGCTGTATCATCAACTCCAATGTAGAAGAACATGTTGGCGACCGTGAATATGGAGGCTATGGTCACAGCTGCCTCTCCAAACCCATCTTGACATCCTCGGAAGATCATTCGAACTAGTTTGGGTTCTTGTTGACATTTCGAAATTAATTTTCCTAAATCGGTTGTCTTATTGCACTCAGTAATTGCTCCTAAATACCGAAGTTCTTCCTCTGCAGCAGAGACTGCATCTTTAGAAGGAGCACTAATCCATTCAAACTCTCTTGGTGTAATGTTCATCTCAATAAGAGAAAGTATTGCAAGTGATAGTGGTTTCCGAAAAACCTCAGGAGCTGATGATGGACTCATGCTGAGATAGTCGGATTCAGAATAGAGACGATGACATTCTCCAGACTCTGTCCTACCCGACCGGCCAGCTCTTTGGGTAGCAGAACTTTTTGAAATTGTTGCAAGTTTAAGAGTTGAAATGTTTCTCTTGGGATCAAAAATCATTTCCTTTCGCACTCCGCTGTCTACAACATAGACCACGCCATCAATGGTGACTGAAGTTTCCGCGACGTCAGTGGCGAATATTATCTTGCGAGTATTTTTTTGCAGTTTTTCAAAAACTGCTTGCTGCTGCTCGGGATCTTGTCTTCCAAAAATGGCGTATACTTTTGGGAGAAGTTGCGCGTCTGCCTGAATATGTAAAGCAAAGTTTAAAATAAACCAAGGTCAACTAGTCAATAATGTCAAATACCACAATGCATTAAACAAAAAGTACCCGAAATTTTATCAGTTCGCGTTCAAAATCATCCTTAGCATTCAGGACGTCGTCTTGACCAGGAAGAAAACATAAAATATCTCCAGTCGTAGGCCCACAAGAGATGTGAATTTCCAATGCTTTGTTTACAACTTCTTTCCGTATCAAGGAAATTTCAGATGTTGCGACGTCAGGAAGTGGGTGATAAAACTTTTCAATTGGAAACATTCTTCCTTCTATTTCAACCGTTGGAGCATAGTCAAAAAATGAGGAAAACTCTTGGAGGTCAATAGTAGCCGAAGTAATCATTATAAGGCAATCCTTCCAACGAGCATCCGGTTTCTTAAATGAGCCAAGAAGGATATCGCAGATAACACTTCGCTCATGTGCTTCGTCGATTACAATACATCCCACGTCTTTAAACGGCTTGTCACTTCCTGACATAATCCGCTCCAGCATAATCCCTTCAGTTACAAATTCAATTCGTTTCCCCCTAATTTTTTTACCTCCAATTTGATAACCAACGTCCTTCCCAGGTTGAGCCCACAGACCTCCAGAATATTCGAATGAAACACGTTGGGCCAGTGAAACCGCAGCAATTTTCCTTGGTTGAGTACAAACAATCCGTTTGCCTACGAACTTTGGATGGTCAGCCAAATATTGTGGGATCTGTGTACTTTTACCAGAACCGGTCTGTCCTTGAATAACGAGGAAACGCCCTGATTCTGGAAAGTTGTCGACATGCGACTCAATGTCATTCCGTTTTGCTAAAGCTGGTAAGCGCCCTTTCAGTTTGAATAGTTCCCTCTGAAGCTGCTTATTTGACTCCTCTCCTTGTGAAGTACTTATCCTTTCTTTAATTTTATTGAACATGTGGAACTGTTTGTTCATTTCACAAAACTGGTCTTGGATGGCTTTCAAAGTCCCAACATGTTTATCATTTAGCACATCAAATTCCTCGGATGACTGCATTTGTTCAATTTTATGTACCAAAATTTTCATATCGCTCACGTGCTTCTTAAGTATGATATTTTCCTGGGCTTCATCTTGGGCACGCTGCATTCTCTGCCGGTTAGAAATCCTCAACATCGGAGTTGGAAGGCTGGATTTATTCTTGTTTAAAATTTGTCCCTTTCCAGTGCAGAACACAGGGCTTTGAATATTTCGGGAAAAATTTTCGCCCACATTTTTATCATGAGACTGACAATGAGTATTTGGTCTTCGTCCTCGTCTCATGTATTCATTTTCATGGTTTGTCACTAGGTTCGATGCTTCTAAGCATGGATGATTAGGATTCACGACTACATTTATTTCAGCGTTATTGTCATCACTGCTGTCTTTGGATTCGTAGCCTGAAATTTTAACCAATAAGTAACTTACAATCTAAAAATTATTCTAACCTATAAGCCCAAATTTTCTTTTACAAAAATTGAAATGGAAATAGTATATTCGTACCTGTTGCATCGTGATCGTCAATATTTGTAAAACTGTTTCGTGGATATTCTTTATTCGAGGGACCCTCGTCAGATGAAGGATAATTGGAAGTTTTAGGAGGCGGCGAAGCATGATCATTCAACTCTGGATGGTCGCCGTCATAATCTTCATCAGGTTTTGATTCGTCTTCTAAAATAATACATTCTAATATTAAATAAAAATTCAGTCATTCATATCACTACAAGTTCATAATTAATGTTAAGCTCAAAATGTAATACCTGTATCAATATCTTGTTCACCAAATACGACACCTTCGCCACCTTCCATCCTTTCTTCTCCACTTTTGTTATTCCAAAAACTATTAATAGACAATTCAGAATGAAATTTAACCCATAAGTTATAATTTATTCTTTAGTAGATTTACAATATCTGCAGCAGGCTGAAATCTAAATAATGCAATGCAATGGCTGGATCTGGATCTGCTTGTCACTAATACTTTTAAGTTGGTAGATTTGACGGTGTAAACAAATAAATATTTTATTGCATTATTTGTGTACTAAATCTTACCTTATTATTATTGAATTATTATTTAATGAGACTGCCTGATTTTAAATGTAATTAGTTAGGGGCTGTTCAACTTGTGTGCGTAAATGTAAATAGTAAACGTTCGTAATCTAAATCTGCCGAGATAATTGTCATGCTCATCCGTTCCCACTTCATTCAGCAGCAGCACGTCATCCATCTTCACTGTGTAAATCGTATGCAGATATAAAATTAGTCATTGTCCTCAGTTGCAGCAAATTGCATGAATAAGGAGAATGCACGAATGCAATGCCATGGTCGGTCAAATATCCATCCATGCACTTATCGCTCTCAGTGGGTTAGAACTCTTAACTGACTATAAACTATGTACTGATATGTGCATGGAATTGTGAATTTATTATCTCAGTGTCACCAATTAAGTTGAACATTGAATTAAACTTATCACGCATTGGGAACATTCGACAGTTTGTGGATGCAAATGAATCTGTAGAGATTGGAGACTGCATTTGTATGAAATATGATGCGATTCTTACCCATTTGCAAACGTTGGACCTTTGCTTTGACGTTGAAATTTTTGTAAGTGACAGATAATTGTATTTATCTTTAGGTGTACAATTTCAGGATGTTTTTTTGCGATAGGATTCTGATGGACCACCATCATCATCTGGACTTGAATGGATTCCCGTTGAAAAATCAATTTCTGCTGATATGATACAAGTTAAAAACGGAATTGTTCAAAAATGGGAAGGTCATAAGCCCACCTTTTTTGACATTATCGATGATACCAAGATTCCAGAGTCAGGGTCGAAATTAGATTCAAAAGGCGAAATGAGCAAGGGTGAGATGCTGTGTTTATATACATTTTGTTCTTGCGTTTAATAAATTGAGATTAAGAATGATGTGTTTTCAG
>JAQFZJ010000381.1:0-30084 GCA_034695645.1 Folsomia fimetaria
CTTAAATATATTTTTTCTTTATCCATATTTATTCATTCTTCTTGACTCGAATGAATAAAGTGATCTCCATAACTTTGAATTGCCATATTTCTCGCTCTAGTTTGCAAACTCAATTGGCATTAAAATTTTCATACACAACACATGTTATTCATACTTCAATTTGGCGTTGAATAGTTGAACGTGCCATTATGGTGAATATCTATCGAAAGAGTCGTGTGCAAAACTTGTTTAATTGGTTTTTCCAATTACATTTCCATTCAAATGATACGGATGATTTGGTAATTTAAGCCGCATTTACACCAGATCAAACTCCACCGAATTAAACAAGCTTCATAAAGTGTAACATGTAATAACTTTGAAAAGCCTTGTGATTGATGATATGGGGAACCTGATGATATTTGAATATTTTGAAATAATTGACAATCAATCAGATCGAATGACAGATGAGGACATGACAATCACTTAGATAAGTTAACAACAGATTTGCTCAGATTACACAGTTTCATAAAAATATGATGGACTGATTATTTGTATAAAAAGATGTTATACACATATTTAACGCATTTCGTTGCGATTTGGTTTCATTCCCGGATACTTTCTATTCTATCTAGTCATGAAGCTGTTTCTTTCCCTTGTTCTTTGTGGCTTGGTAGCCTTGGCCCTGGCTGAGAAAGTCAAGTATGATAACTACAAGGTGTTCCGCATTACTCCTCAAAATGAGGAGGAACGGAAGGTCCTTCTCGACTTGGAGGAGAACAATCCTGGAGTCGTTTTCTGGAAACATGTTCGAAAAGTTGGTCTCCCAGTTGACATCATGACCCCACCTCATCTTGTCCCTCTTATGGAAGAATTAAAGGGAAGGACAGCCAGCTTCCAAGAAATGGTTAATGATGTTCAGAGGTATTTTACAATGCACAAAAAGCTGACCAAATTGTTTTGTATACGTATGATTTCTTTTTGTGTTTAGTCTTATCAATGTTGAAGCTTTGAGCTCACTCAACGCTTCACCCCGACTTTCTTGGGACGCGTATTACTCATCCACCGAGGTATTTTAATAATACAAATAGTCCATATAACTATACTTTTAATAAATAAACATCCCTAAATTTCAGATTTATCAATACTTGGATGAAGTTGCTGCAGCTAATCCCAGTATTGCTACAACTGGGACTTATGGTACGTTAAAGTCAACCTCTACCAGTTGAATAATATGGATTAAATGTAGTAAATAATTTTCAGGTACCAGCTTTGAAGGGCGTCCACTTAGGTACATCACATTGAACAGGGGCAACACTGATAAGCCAATCATCTTCATTGATGCTAGTAATGATACATACATATAATAAAAAATTGCTTTTCTTGAATAACAAATTTTAATTGTGTGTTGCAGACATCCATGCTAGGTAAAGATTCACGACATTATTATTCATATGAGACAAAATAACCGGAAAATTTATAGGGAATGGATCACCAACACTATCGCCACTTGGATTATCAAGGAATTGGTTGGTGGAGAAGCACAATCATGGTTGAACTCTTTCAACTTTGTTATTGTTCCATTGGTATAATAATAATAATACATTATTATTATACATTATATTATTATTAAGTACTCTTAGGTAAATGTGGATGGCTATGAATACTCTCGAACTACTGACAGAATGTGGCGAAAGACCCGTGAGAATCAATATGCATTACCCAAATATACATTTCTCATTTACAAATATGTCTGAAATCCAGGATCCAACTTTGCTGGAGGAATATGTCGTGGAGCTGATCCCAACAGAAACTTTGCTTTTGGATGGAATAGTATGCGGAAATTCTTTAAAAAATCAATAACCACTCATTCATTTATCAACTAAAATTTTGTACAGCTGGGGGATCAAGCAATCAACCATGCTCTGATACTTTTATGGGAGTGTCGGCCTTGTCTGAACCAGAGGCTGCTGCGACTGCGGAATTTTTGGCCGGTTTCTCACAGGATACCGTTTTCTACCTTAGTCTTCACAGTTACAGTCAACTTATCCTCATCCCATACGGAACTGACCTTGGCCGCGTTCCTGATCATGCTCAACACATGACCGTTGGTAATGCTGCGGCAGCTGCTATCAGCCGAAGATATGGAACCCAATTCACTCCAGGAAATATCGTAGAGCTTCTGTGTAAAAATTAATCAGCCATTATATGACCATGTATAACTTGATAAAGTGATTTCAAATCCGATTGAAATTTATTGCAGACGTTGCCAGTGGGTCCAGCGTTGACCACATGAAAGGCTTGTATGATACCGATCTCGCGTAAGTATAGGAAATTTTTAAAGAAGTATTGAAAATGGTATTTAAATGTAATCTATAAAAATATAGCTACACCTTCGAGATGAGGGACACTGGAAGATACGGCTTTGTTCTTCCTGCCGAACAGATAACCCCAAGTTGCTTGGAGTTTATGGATGGTTTGAACGTCATTCTTGAGACTCTGGCTGCAAAGCACATCAAGCCAGTCAATCACTACTTTTAAATAATGAACTACGAACGAAACAATGCATTTTTAAATTTTTGTAACTTTTATTCCAAACGAAACGGTCCAATTACATAAAAATCAGGCATATATGTATAAACGTATTATTTATCATGTTCCTTGAATAGGATAAAAATGGAATCTTGTCACAGTACCGTAGTGTCACTCAATTAAAATAACGCAAGGACACAAGACAAGAACGACCGAAAAACAATATCAAAGCTGGCAAACATGAGCACGTAGTGAAAATAATACAAAGGTCTCATATTATTTTTTTAAATTAGGGTACAACAAAAACGAAACACTATTCTGGCTGACACATTAGAATTATGGATGGATGGATTAACAGCAATCGTATGTGTTTTCCATCAACCAATCTGGTTCCTGGCCGATATAGTATCCTTTGCACCCTTTCCTTGTCTTTGCAATTAAACTGATTTGTGCATTCATTTGTTGAACTGTGCTTTCATCCCCCAAGAAATCTTCTGGGCAAACATGTAGATAGAAAAGTTCATCAAACTCCCACAAAAATCGAGTTAATGCAACTTCTGAAATCCCAAACGGAGCTAATGAACAATGTAGTCGATTATATGCATCACCGCATGCATATAAATAAAGCACTTCAAGTTTTGGAAGATATTCTGAGATGTTCTCCAAATGTTTAGCAGATATTAGCAATTGCTCCAAAACAAGTACCTATAATCATAAAAGTATATCTCAAATAATACAATTTCAATTACATTAAAAAAAATACAACCTTCAAATTTATGCAGGCTTTCAGCAAGGGAAATTTTGCTAAATGCTGGCCCCAAAGTCCATCGAATGTAAGTTCTAGTCGTTCCAAGTTGGCAAACTTGCTAAACACTGAACAACTTAAGGACCGACTTTCACTCAAATTCCAATACAGCGTCAGGTTTCTTAGACTAGATGGAAGATTTGCAAGGAATTGATGAGATTTGTTGTACCTGTAATGACAAACAAACAATCACGATTACACACTTTAGCTCATTTATCTTGTCTCATTCATTTCTAATTATTTACCATATTTCCACACAAATTCATTTATAACTACACAGATCACAGATCAAAATTTTCATTCTTACCACAAGGCACCAACGTTGAGATGTTCCAGATTTGTTTGTGCCAATGTAAACTTCACCCAAAAATTGTCTTCCGGCATGCTGCTGCCACAAAATGAAATGTGAAGATTTTGCAAATTTGTAGCCAAGAGCTTATCGATGCTTTTGTTTGGTTCATCTGATTTCAAAACGCTACTTTCTCCTACGGTCATCTTCGTAAGAGTCCTGGGATACTTTTGTAAAAATGCAATCAGAGCAGAACATTTCCAATCGTACTTTGGTTCAATTCGTCCTTGTTCAACGTCCCCATCCAGAACTAATTCCCTAATCTCCGGACACAATACGTTTCTTTAAAACAATTGGAAGAAAAGTAAAATTAAAATGATTTGAGCGTAAAAGAGTCCATAATTACACCACAATTAGGTAAAATACCTTAAAAATTCCATTGTATTCCGTGCAACTGAAACTTGATGGCGTAGAGAGTCAACGGGGAAATTGACTTCACAGTGAAAAGCCGAATTTAAAATCAGTTTTTTTAATCTCGGAAGATATATGGATTGCTGAAGGCTGAGTCGTTTGAGTAAAGTTTCTCCTCCAATGATTAAAGTTTCCAAGTTTTGAAAGTTCAGTACTTCCTTGACAAATATTTTGCGATAGACAGGGCCTAACATCATCATTCTTTTTAATGCTTGTGGGCTTCTTGGGCTGCATAAAGCTGTCTTGGCAGTTGAGGAAGATGTACTTTTTATGACGATATTTTTCTTTATTACTGATTTAATAAACTCTGGATTTCCTTGTTGCATATCGTCCAACACTACCGACATTGGAATCAATGTATCTATTAATCTGCACCAACTTTTACATGTCAGTCTGGAGGACTTGAGGTCTGTCTCATCGAGATGTGAAAAGACGGCCACCATCATCTGCAACTCAAAATTTTATGTAATAACTTGTTCAAAATAAGTTCGCAGGAATTTTACTATAATATGTGCTCATGCATTTAAGACAAAAGGATTAGTATTGATTTACTAGGTAGTACCTCGGGTGGCAAGGAACCTATTGTAAGTTTTGTATTGATTCCGTATCCAATGGGTGCATCCATGTTATTCATACTCATCTCGCTACTCGCACTCCTGCGGTCTATCACCTGCACAACTTCCTATTATTTTAAATGCACAGATTTTTATGAAATATATTAACTACATATAATATGATATAAATAATATTATTATTTTATACCCGTGAAATTATATTTAACAATTAACAAATTAACAAGTCGGCTGAAGGAACCTGGTCTGGCCTGCTTTTGAACTCTGAATGTGGATTATTTCTTCAGGATATTGAATTTATAATGAAATATAATCGCTACAAAACACAAAAGCGACGCTTCCTCAAAAATTGGAAGTTGTGTTGGCTTTTTCCCGTGCTTATATTTCTAGATCTTATCTTCCACAATTTCTTATCAACAATTTATGCTTATCATTTGTTCGACTTCTTGATTAGAAATTTGTTCTTGTTAGATTTTAATGCGAGGAATCGTGTGAGAACAGAATGAAGGAGGATTCCACCTGCTGCGGTGGAAGGGTGAGTGAAAATTTGGCGCATGAAATGACCTTCTCTCTCATGCACTTGGCTTGACCTGTTCTCGTTCTCATCTTCAATTGGAGTCAATGCCCTTCTCCTTTCTCAGCTAAAGAATTTTGGATGCAAATATGGTGGATTATGTAAAATATGCATTGCTTTGTTTTTATTAACTTCAATTTGTAATCAATTAATTAGTAGTAATTACTAAATCACAAATCCTCTATATAGTTGATATTTACATAGAAAGATTATATACATATGTATATATATACATATATATATGTATATATTTAAATATGTAAATTAATTTCTCTTTAATTTGAAAGCCCTTTTCCAAATTTCACACAGGCATACAGTGGAGTGAAAACGATAAAATATTGCAAGTGGCATTGAAATGTGGGTTATGATGGTCCTGAAATAGAAATATACAAACAATTTAAACGGATATACACACAAAAATTCACATTTTCTGTAGACCTACCACCCCCAAACCCCATAGAACTGCAATTGGGCAGGATGGCTTTCTCCTCTCGATTTCTCCAAAGCATTCATCAGCCACATGGCCAAATTTGTGACTAGAAGATAAGTGACCACTTCTCGACCAGGTTTTCTTCGTGCTTGTTCTATCGTTGACACGGCGCGATTGCTTGCGTCCAAAATAAATAACGTCTGTAGGAGTAATTGAACGACCTTGCTAAGGGCGAGAAGTAGAACTAGCTTTTCCCCTTTGAAGTGACCACTAATAATTGTGAACACGTTAAAGATGAGGCTTCCGGTTTGAGCTACAATGAGGAGAATATTATCTAACTCCAAATTTCTTTGCTTCTCAAAGCGAAGTACCCGAACCTAAAATAAAATGGGCAGCAGTAAACAGTTGTACATTTTGTTCAACTTTCTCTTCCACGTGCATATTAACATTATTCACCTGACACATTCCCAAAATGACAGCGATGGATGCTGATGTGTACAACACGATTTCAGTAATGTTTACTTCAAGATGTGCAATTTCTCGATACTCTTCCCGAGTATCAAGAACCAAATTGATGATTATGCTCATTATGGTAAGAACTAAGAAAAATATCCCCACAAATAACCCTTTATTTGCTCTGGCACAGTCCACAGAGTAGATATGAGGAGATCTTGAGCCGATTGCAGAGGTCTGTGAAGAAAATGGAATATTTATATTTACGATATATCTGTAATTTTATAAAAACGTACGAATGTGGTCTCAACATGCTGGTGATAAATTCGAGCTGTTCTTCGTTTGGCCAAGCTTTTCCACATTACAAAACATATTGCGGCGCAGATAAGAGAAAACTCGATAGTACAAGGGAACAAAAATGGGGACGCAGAATCAACTATTGACCCCATCAAAATTGTTCTACCACATTCCATCATTGTATATGGACCTAAATTTTCATTAATTATTCTCGCTTAACTTTCCAATGAAATATTACGAACTATTTATAAAAAGAAGTTTGTTATGAACCTTTCAATCCACGAATCATTCTGTGATGATGATCCTCAATATTGCTATTGGATTGGATAATTTGAGCTTTACCGTTTCCACCGATCAAAGAATCGTCCTGTAGATTTAAATACGCTTTGTGTGCTTTTTCATAACGAAAGGAAATTGTATTGTTATCAGGATTGTAGAAATTTAAAATCTCGTGTTTAGTTTCTTGAACAAGGACGTTGAGCCATATGCAGAGATTAGTTCCAATCATATGCATTAGTCCGAATTGACTTGTCAAAGACACTTTAGACACTGCCATTTTGGAGTTCAGAAAGATAAAGTACATTTGCATGAACGTGAACACCATTCTAACAGCGGGGGTCAAAGCGACCATATAATTGTGACATTTCTCATCAGGTTTCAGTTCGAAATATTGCCCGAACTCTAGGCCAGTGTATATCATACTACCTACTCCGAATGCTGCAAATGAAAAAAGAGCGAAATAATTTCATAAATTTCATGCAACCCAAGCCGCACAGGTATACCTACCTATACATAGTACTTACCAACTGCTCCAATTCTCTGAAATCATAAATATATTCTGAATTCTCGGTTAAAAAAACTATCGATTTTCATAATTAATCTACTGACCAAATAAAAACTGCCAAAGTGAGTCCCCTTTTCGCGAGCAATGTCCTTCTCCGTTACAAGATTTCTTACGCGGATTCGTTCCTTTTCTGAATTGGATGACTGTGAGTGTGAAGGCGTGGGGGAATCAGAAGAAGATGTCCAATCTGATGAATTCTCCCTTCTCAATTCTAAGTCACCTTCAACGACCACTGGGCTTATCTGCGTTCGAGAAATCTTTGATCTATTCTGAGCTCTGCGAGTCACCCCTTCGTATAAAGATCATTAGGATTTATTAGTAACAAAATTGTACATATCATCAAAATCAAACACAAATGTTCTACCTTGTGCAAAAATTCTCGCGTGTCTTTGGGTTTTCTTTCCTACGGTGTGTCCTAAAATTCCAGTCATGAATAGGATGCTCATAAAGTAGAGATACAAGTAGAAACCCTTATCGATTAATGTACAAGTTTGAAATAAAATTGCATTAGTGCGGATATAAATGTGCATAGCGTATAATCTTACATCATAGAACGCCACAGGAATATAACTAGAAATAACTTCCGACAACGAGAACCCTGTTCCACACACCACCAACAATTTTGCATATAAGGCAGATAGCACGAGCCCAAGATGATCACTATCAATAAATGGAATTGTTTAACCAAATAAGAACGTTAAACTCAAATTACCACTTTTAGTCATGCATGAAATAAGCTCACTCACTTTCCATGCCGTTGCCATACTTTGGAATCCATCTCCTTCAAGGTGTTGATGGGAATGATGCAAACGTCTTTGGTATGACCTTTGACAACCAAGGTGCCAGCGTTTTCATCAACTAATAGCGTGTTTGTCTCCACAACTGCAAGTTCCAATTCCTGATGTTCCACAAGATCCTGCAGAATTGGAGCCGAAAAGTTTTTGGGGATTTGGTTTACTGAACCCTCTGAATTAGGGACAGGTTGCTTGTTCACTTTTGTGGCATGTCTAAATTTGCGAATACCTTGTGAACCCTTTAACTGAAAAAATGATTAATGTGTATTTATTTATCTAACCTTTGAAAATACTGAGCCCCACCAGAACCTGTTCTAAATCTAGTAAACAGTTCTAATGAACCCTTCCGACTAAACTCAAGAGCTTGTCCTATATTTTGGGTGACATTGTGTCCAGACCACCCACTCATCGCAGATTCTTGGAGTCTCAAAAGATTATTATTTGAAAACCGAAAACCTGTTGCTGCGTCAGTGCTCAAATGTGTACTACTTGTGTTCACCGATCGATTTACACAGTATCATCACATGTATCTACTGTGATGGTTTTAAAATACGCAAATATGCGCTTTTGGTTACCTCATTGAGGTCTAATTACAAAGCATTTTCCAGCTATTTTTCTTAAATTATGGGCACACTATATATTTAATACTTTGTTAAGCCTTTATTAACCATAGCGTAACCATTAATGAATATATGCATAGTATTCTACTATTCATGTAATACTAATGACACTCATTGATTCATTAATATTCATATAGTTCCTCAAAATATGAAACAGCCTGCACTTTGCTTGTCATTAACTTTTCTTTAAAAATTCAGCGTTGATAATTTCGAGTCCTCAATTTCTGCACATAAATACAGACAGAATACTTATACTTTGCTTTGCTCCTCACGTCACAGAATTTTTCTGGCAGCATTTTGATTCCATAATTTCTATTATTAATATTGGTATACTTGTTACGTACTAACCGATACAATCTGGAAAAAACACACCACTGTTTAATCATGCAACGCCTCATTGTTAAAGCAGGTACTTACTCTGTGTTGAGTGCTTACAATTAGAAGACATTTTTTATAACTATGATTTTATGGATGATTTATTGTGTCAAATGACTTCAAAGTATGAAAATCTCAAAGTGTCTCATTTCCAAGAATTAGTACCAATTAAACTAACTGCAATAGTTCTTAGCATAATGTTCAATTTAATCCGAACTCTGATAATGCACACTTGACCCATTGTCTTACTTTGCCCTCTTTTAAGTACTATTATTTATTATTAACAAATCTTATGTGAGCCACTACAGATAATATAGTAGTGGGTAGAGAATAGTTGCATTGGGGTAAGTTGATATGCTGATATTGGCTGTGGTGGCCAATATTTGCCAGAGAGAGAGAATGACTCCCTCTATATTCCTCTCGCTCTTTATCCCCTTCAACCAACGAATAAAGGATGAACAGACCAGCAACGATTGCCTCCGCTATTGGAGAAAGCACAATCAGGGTCCATCCAGTCCTTGCCTTCAAATTCTCATCCATGTCCCTATTTCCTTAAAATTGTGTTAGAAACCCATGATAATTTTGGAGATGAGTGGATGTATGATAAAGTATGTGTGAGTCTAGTGGTATATGGATGATTCTTTAGCAAAAGAAGAAGAGAATCAGTTTAGTTATTAGTAGAGCAAAATGATGGAGAAGAAGAAGACGAAGAAATAGCAAGGAAGCATGGAACGGACGGAGGCAGAGGCGAACTGAGAAGCTCAAATGTTGATCAGCAACACTCCGAAATCAGAGCAAGGCAGGAAAGGCACGTTTGTTCGAGTATGTATGTAGTGGCTGTTGCAGAACTTTTGCAATGTAGCAATTCTCCGGAATTTGGGAAACAATTTAATAATTCTCAATCTGAATCCGAGAAAACGGTCTTCTTTTGTGTCTGGTGGGTTTGTTAGTATGGAGACGACACTGGTGGTGGTGGTGGTGGCTTGAAGAAGAAAGACAGAATATATACAAAGAGACATGTTCTGAGAATACTACAAAAATAAAAGGTGTCTTGTTTACACGATACAAAATTACAATTTGCCAAACAAATTATGATTCATTGAATCGTTAACTGAAGTTCAATCAATGTAGTTCTCAAGTTTGAAATTATTATTAGTGGTTTTCGAAGTCGTCAACCCTTGTGACTTGGCAGAGATTTTCCTTCTTCTGATGCAAATTTGTGTCTTTGTTTTGTTTCTCTCTTGTCCTGTTTTTGGATATTACTTGTCCTGACCTTATCACCGCTGTATCATACCTGTAAACCGTAGAGATAGTCTTTGAAGACAAAAACAGTAAAAAAACAAGGAGACAAAAGAGAAAAGGTTGGACGATGGTGGAAATTACCAAAGAAGATGTGCTGGATTGGTACAAAGGATTAAATGCTTCACATCGGGTCGAAGTTGTTTGTAAGTCATAATTTTCGAACTATGGACTAATATTCTCAGATTGGAGATAAAAATTTAAATTATATCATGTTTAACTTATGCATTCTCTTTACTTTCCTTATCTACAAGGTGCCCTTTTGGATCACAGTTTGCCATTCGAGCTGAGATTCTTGGGCTCAGTGATTGAGAATTTTGGAAGGAAAGATTTCCATATTCTTAGAGATGCCGAAAATAAAGCGAATTCCTTGCATACCTCAGGAGATGTATCACCTGATGTGTCAGCAATTCTTAAGATGCTTGCAGAGGGTCCTGCCCCCGCAAATATCACGGTGAATCCACAAATGGTTGGAAATACTGGAGGTCAACAAAGCCATTCCACAACGACGGGTAAGAAAGAATAATGAATGCACGACAGATTTAGTTTGCTGTGGAATGTGGAATTTCATTGCGATTAATAAATATAACTTTATAACTACTCCAGGTACTACGAGTGAACCACGACCCAGTCCCACATTGGTTCAGGATCAGCAGCGAAGAACGACAGAAAAACTGAGAAATCATATTGATGTTGGATCTGTTGTTGAAAATGGCCTACCCAATAGCAAATCATCTACCCCAAGGTCATTGAATTCAAATTCTGAAGGGAAGGATAGTGAAAGAACTAGAAATCTGGACCTTTCCAATCATGCTGATGTAAACAGTGAGGAAGAAACTGGTCCTAGGAACGATTTATGGCTTCATGATGGAGTTAAAAGGAGAAAGTTGATTTTATATCTTTCTCTAATGTCAGCAACTAATCACGATAGTGCCAATTTATATTTTCTATTACTGTCGGATGTTCAAGATCTATCGGAAAATTTGGACTGGTTAGAAGAATTGGAAGAATCTGCTCAAGATGAGATTCTTTTACTTTATACAATTGGTAGCCATCATCCGGCATTTAACTTTGAGCAACGCACTTTACTGGCCTCCGTTATAAATCGGTTTAAGGATTGTATGGAAAGGTACTCAAAGGATTGTGACTCGTACCATCATCCGAGTCAATACAATCAAATGAATCAACATTACTTCCCCCAACAGGTAAGAGTCTTTTAATTTTTGGTGAAAATTTGAGAATTTATATAACCTAACTCTGATTTACTTTTAATGACTAATTTTGCAGTTTATCTATTATCCGTCTCCTCAAATGATGCAGCCAAATCAAACGACTAATCCCAACAACCAGGCGCTGGGAAGTCATGTTGTGACTGAAGGTGGTCAGACCCCGGCATACTACCACTACACCCAATATTCGCCGTACCCTATCTACATGACTCATCCACATCCGTCGTCAAGTAACCCACAACAATATCAAACTCATCCATACCCAGGTGGCATGATTCCCATTCAGAATTCTTTAATCCAACCCCAAGTAGGATCTCAACCCATTTTACCTACTGTCTCAGCAACTTCTTCACAGAATTCTGCAAATCAGCAACTCCCTGTAAAAAGTCAGAACCCTCACGTTGCGGGACCACAACTGCAGCCACATTCTCATCAAAGCTCAGTCTCCACACCTTCCAGAAATTCCTCAATGGCTAGCGCAGTTACCGCATTTCAAAGCCAACCCAACAGTGTTGGCGTGGATGGGGACTCGGAGGGTTCGTCTGAAAATTGTGCCTGGGACAGTCCGGAATCCTCCCCGTTTGAAAGTCCACCACAGTCATTAACACCAAGTAGAAGTCAGTCCCCCAAGGTTTCTCAGACAAAATTAGCCGTCCATTTAACTGGATCTATCGCGAATAGTGGTTCAAATTTTAATACTCAACAATCTGGACTAAGGGCAGACGCACCCTTGAATAACCCTGGGTTGGTCAATTGCGCAGGTGGGACTGTCAATCCCAAGTCATATAAACTGGTAGGTGTCAGTTTTTCATTGAATTCACTCAGATATTCACTATTTTTTTTTACTTTAGAATTATCAAGTATCTATTGAACAGAGAGGGAGACAAGCGCCTGGACCATCCAGTCAAAATATAGGACAGTCGCAACCTCCTTCTGTTACGTCAATAAGCGTAACAAAAGTCTCCACAACTAGTCATGCTGCAGGACCTCCAAGTGGCAGCACTACAGCCAATAGATCCTCGCCTCCTTCCAAAACTGGGACTTTTAATCAAGCCAATGCAACAAACCCATCGGCCATACTTCACTCCACTTCGAGTATAGTTGTCACATCGTTTATCCAAACTCCTCCTATTGCAAGTACTGTCGATAGTGGTGCATCACACAAACCTGTACCTCCTCCCTCATCTCTATTGCTTAATTCAAGCAGCTCAAATGCAACTCCAATTAGCTCCAGTGCCTATTCTTGTATGTCAACTCTGTCAACCAATTGTAATACAGCATTTTCTTCTCCATTGCCTCAACACCATCTAGTTAATCAACCTATGGTCAATGCAAATGCAAACCATTTTAATGCCGAAGCATTTTACAACGGTACTCATCCAGGTGCAACTGTCGGAGGAAATCCACCTTATCAAAGAAAGGGTCCTTCTGTAATACATTCCCAACAGTCGCAGTTAAGGTTACAACAACAAAAACCGATTATGTCCGTTGGTCCTTGTAATCAATCGTCACCAAATAATCAGATGACAATGCCTCCTTCGCAACAACATCACCTGATACAGTCATTTATGCAGCCTGGACAAATGCAACCTTCCTCAATACATAGTGTCCCAGGTGGAACACATTCCGTCGTTATTAATTCTTCAACTCCTGGATATGGGCATCCTTCTGTTCCGACTATATCTCACATGAGTCATGTCCATCAAACCAGTGCAGGTTCGTTTCCTGGTTTTCAGCCAACATCCTACGGGTCGGTAGTGTCTCCTGGAGTCTATAGAGCAAATAATCAAGCTGCAATGATGAACCGACCAGGGGTATATATGACAAACCATGGATCAGTGATGAACAATCAACAAAATAATCTTATGAATTATTCCTTACCTTTCTCTATACCTGCCCAACAACTTGCAACAGCAAATTATAACAAACAGTTTCTCAATAGTCCAAACAATCTCCTCTCAAAAGACCCAACCAAAAACTCACTGCCGAATTTTGTCATCGGTTCTGGGGATACCAGTAAGTTGAAATGAGTAGCAGAGATTTGATAAACAAACAATCATTTCTTTATCAATTCAGTAGGTCTGATACCCCAACCATCCCTGTCCCCGATGATGAATAATCCCCCACGTAGTAGAAGCTTTGCAGGAGAGACTGGTCTTCCAATTGCTGGTCAGTGTCATAGTATTAAGCGAGTATTAGCTTCAAAAGAAGATTAAAATTAACGACTTTTCACAGGTAATGACTTTCCTGCACCAAGCTCTGTCGAAAATGCTCTAGTGCCAGGATTAGATGACCCAATTGATGTTAGTTGCCGACCAAGGTAAAGTTGAACAATCGATATGAAAATCGTTCATAACATATATATTAACGAAATTTCTCGCTTAATTTATTTTGCAGAAAAATATCATGTTACAACTGCGGCTCTAATAAACATGTAGGCCAAGGTGAGTATACAATTTGAAATCTGTTGATTCAAAATAAACTTTAAAATGAATAAACTTTTGCAGAATGCAAAGAATTGTCCATGGAGGAAATGACTAAAAGTAAATGCATGTTTATTATGTATTCTTTTATAAAATAACTATAAATCATTAACGATTGCTTATTTTTACTTCAAGTGCAATACCGTTTGAACTATGGAGGTGATACCAACGACGGGGAATAAGTATGTCAGTTACACAACCGTGAGATAAAATAGCTTGTTGTGTCATTCAATTGTGACCTTTATGTTTTGACAAATTCGATACTTTGCTGTTCATTTGCTACCTTCAATTGCCCTTTATTATCCTAATTAATTATTATATATGTTATTGATTTTTTGAACTTTTGTTAGTGTGCCACCAACGATTGTAGTATTTTAGTTCGCAGGATACAAACGCATGGTGCATTTAGAATTACGAGTTTTTGTATTCAATTTTGTTGCCAATTGAACTAGTCTCGTCTTAATACTGATGCAGTTATTCATTCATATTTAAAGTGATCTTGAAATTGGAATAATATGTTTTGCAGAACGTTCCAGAAGTAGAATAGAATAGTTTGTTGGATCGTATATATATATATCTCTTGATTGGAGTTAGAGCTCCTGCTAGGAAACGAGTTTTGTTCAGTTTTATTTGCTCATAAAATTAATATATAATGCCAACAAATGTGTCAATATGTTAGTATTTTAAGTTCCACAATTTTAATGTTCGCTCTCAAACTATTAAGTTCAGTATAGCTTCAAACTAATTACACAGCTATATTAACGCCAAAGATTTCACTTTTTTTTAAAGTCCTGTTCCTTCACCATGTCATTGTGTACCATCCCCTTTCGTTTGTGTTTCTGACGAGATGATACTTTCACAATATTTCATGAAAATATCTTTGGATTATTTGTAATTGCTATCGATGCATTTTGTAATGCCAATGTGATATCATCAGTCATTTAATTTTGTTGTATTTGATTTTCAAGTTGCTCAGTCAGACACTAATAAGAGTTATAAGTTCCACATTATTAAACAATACCTTTTCCATGCATTTTACCTTTTTACGGATAGTGTATACTTTTATGGAGTTGACATGAAGGATATTGGTCATCAGAAACTAGAGTTAAAATTCTACAACGCTTGAACTTGTCCTTGGAGTTGGATGAAACGGAAAAATAATAAGACAAAGTATTGAAGTATATATAAAGTCATATGAAGAAATGGAATTAATACTAATGTGAATGGATACAGGAATATAAGGAAGTACGCTGCTGTTAATTAATTATGAACCGATTAATCATAAATTGCTATTTATTAACGTGCGAATCATAAATTATGTATGTACGCCACTACTGATCTTATGCAAAACTGAACTAAATCATTTTGTCATAAACTATATATCAATAATATTCAATATTGTATCAAACGCAATTTGAAATGTTACAAATCGAAATAAAATATGCAGAGTTATTATAACACCACCGTTTAACTTTAAATTTATTATACAGATATCCCAAAAATATGACATACACATTATCATAACATATATCAGCTCTAACTAAATTGTATTCATTTCAGGATCTCAATTTGAAAGATTCGCATTATTGCAAATTGCAGACAGATTGTTGGAGAAATTAAAATAATCCGAGAGTCTCTTTTGTTTATGTCACGCAAGTCATTATCAGTCATAATTCCGATATTAAGTAAAATTATAAATCTGCTGAAGATACACATGGCTATGTCTTCGCCATTCCACTGCCATACATGGTCATTGGATGGTCAATGTGTACCTGTGAATAAGGAAAGGTTATGTTTTGTATGCAATTTTTTTGGAAACCATATTATGCTTACCTGTTCTCCATTTACTTCCACAATATGTTGGCCTGCATGCTTTTCCTCGATGTGATGATCACAGCAGAATTCCATAATGCGATCCAACGCTACCATAAGTTGGTCTTTCGGGATCTGTTCAAAAAGACGGGGGTGTAGAATTAGATGGAGAGTTTTGGTATAGGTTCAACAAGAAATGGTTTAGGAATAGGACATGCAAATTTGTAAGACTTATCCTGCATGGAGGTAGGAAATATGTTGGAATTAAATGCAAAAAAAAGAATGCTTACGGTGAGAACAATTCGAAAGTAGTCAGGGTAGTCGAAACACTGAGAAATAAATGAAGAATATACAAATATCAATATAGAACACTATTATATTATGGGATTTTTATCTTACACACCTTTCCTGGAAGACAAAATACGGATTGTTCTGATACCAATCTCTCCACGAATTGGAATTCAGTTGCAAATTCTGGATATCTTTCCATTTCAATGCCAATCATCATATACATTGCTCCCTGCGGTTTCACTAGAATTTAATTATAACAATTAAAAACGATGATATTTAATTCTAATCCTGGCAAATAAATAAATCCAGCCTACCTGGATGAAGTCCTGGACAAAGTTGCAATCTTTCAAATGCAATTTCAGCATTGGCCTATTTGCAAATACAGTTTGTTAAAAAATCGTACTTGAATAGTAAATCAATTAATTCAAACTAACCTGGACTGTTGCAATCGTGTCATCAAAAAATGATTTGGGAGTATTTTTCAAAATATCCGGCAACGCACCTTATAATTTATTTAATAATTTTATTATACAAATATTATGCAGTAACAATATCTGTAAATAAATTGTGTATGAAACATTTATTACCTTGTACAAGAGTGTTACTCCCAATAATTCGCTGGCTCAGCGACTGCAACGCTCCACGAATCTAAAATATGCATCCAAACAAAAATAAATTCAGGAACATCCGGTTGATCCGTCAAAAAGAATAATTTAATACCTCATGGTTTAATATGTTGTTTCTATCATGGATCAAAATCCACCTAAATTTATTTGTGAACAAGTTATTCATGACAATATGCACATCAGAGTTAGGGAATGTTTTATATATTTCATACCCCATTCTCCATCCAGGTACTAAAAATCTGAAAAAGATTTTCCACATAATTTAAGGTGATATTTTTATAATAAGCTTTCTCTCACAATATATACCTTTTGGTTAAGCCACTGCAAGTTAGTATGGGGACATTCTGACTTAGCGTGGCCAGTGGGTGAAATTCAAATGGCTTGAAAACCTAAAAATTCATTGGTCATACAATTTTAAAATACCGGAGGGAGTGCAAGTTGGAGTGAAAGTAAAAGAGAAATCTTACAAAAAAATCGTAAATCTCATCTGCGATAATTGGCAAACAGTTGCGCTCCGCAATTTGGAGGATATCCTGCAAAGTTAAATATGATATTACAATTTTTTATTCTGATTCATGGAAGGAGATTTGTGACTTTGTTTTGGGGATTTGAACCCATCTTGGGGAATTTAAGGGATGTTAGTTAAATATTATGCAAACTTACGAGCAAATGCTGCTTATTATACACAGATCCACAAGGATTGCTTGGATTATTCACAATTATTGCAGCAGTATTTTTATCTATAAGAGACTCCATTTGAGCCAAATCAACTTCCCATCCAGCTTCAGGCTAAAAATTATAAAATAGTTTGCGTTTTTGTGTGCCCATTTCATTTCTTTTTGAAGCTTGCAAACGGGTTACCTTCAAATTATAAAATTTTGTATTTATTCCATAGCCAGCTCCAAGAGTTCTATAAATCGAAAATCCTGCAAAATACACACTTATAAATAGTAATTCCTAGGCTAATTGATAAGCATGCATTTATAAATAGAATCATTAAATTTCTCACCAGGTCTAGGCATCAAAATATTTTGCCCTCGGCTAAAAAATGAAACAGCAATATATTCTTAGAATTCATGAAAAATGCCCAGTTTGAATTTCTTATTTCATAGCACATTAAATTATAAATGTGCATATGCATATATCATGCATATCATTGTACAACGCAAGCACCATGAGCATCATTAAGGATCAAGTGTGATTCAATTACCTGGCAATAGCAGAAATACACAAATCTAGGGAATGTGAACATCCACTGCATAATATCACATCCTACAAGGAATTGAAAAACAATAATTGTGAATCAATTTGCCTGCGTCATTAATTGGCAAATTACTGAAACAATACAAGACAAACAAGTTTGTTTACATTGGGAGTGACCACAGCATCTTCAGTGGTGTAATAATCTGCGACTGCCGATCTCGCCTCGAGAAACCCCACGGTTGGGGCATAACCATTGAACTTCATCTTTTTCAATGCATTCTGGATTGCTTCAATAATGGACTCGTGTGGCGTCAAGTTTCCAAAAATTGTAGGATCGCCTGTATAAAAATAAGCAATAGTACATAAAACATGACTCGTTGCAAATAATACTCGCATTCGCATCCACTAACAATTTTGAACTTAGGATTTTCCATGATTTGCGAAATTGGGTATACCGTCGTCAACATCGGTTGACAGTGGAACTTTCGATGAGTGATTAAAATCAGAATATTTAAACCGGTTTGCAAAATGGAAAACCATTACCTAACTCATGCACATCTCTCGTGTCCTCATAGTCAAGTTTTTGGTTTTGCTCAAGCCTAACTCAAGCTCAGTATGCTAATTTTTATTCGTCTATATATTCACAGAACCATTCAGCCAATTGCCAATTAATGTAATGCAGTCAATAAAACGCAAAAGATGAGGATTCCATAACGCGTCATCATAAAAAGAACCCACTTTCAGAGTGCGAATTTGCAATTACGTAGAAGCTGCACATGCAATACGTGAACAAATCATCGGTCATCAAATCAAATCCCTGCTTGCAGTTTATGTACATATGTAGATATCACTAAAAATGGCAAAGGACAAATATTATACAGATCACCAAGAAATATAGAATTATTTCAAATTTATTGTCGAAAAATGCACGCAAAGGATATAAAGTTTTTTTAAACTGATGTATGTATATACATATGCACTACAAATAGCACATTAGTTGAGTTATGCAATGCAGAAAATAGAGCTCAGTTCATTTACAATTTACTATTATAATATTTCTAGATGCGTTCAACTTGCTCCCTTAAAATTTATTCTTGTTCGCAAAGAATGTTGTGTGACTACTCTACTCCAGTCACCAGTAATAAAGCATGCAGGATGGTATGCTGGTTTTATTTGTACAACAATGAGGCACTTAATTTGTTCAACTAAAGTTCACTTACCAATGGATAACGCAATCATGTACTTATCCGGATTAGGTTCCAATTTCATACCGTCCACAATAGAACGGATCGGATTGAAAGTACATTTCGCAAATTCTGATGCACGAACTGACCATTGTCGTTTCTCTTTCGGTTGACTTCCACCAACGCTGCCATGATGATGATCATGATCAGGCATCTTCCGTGACACGTGGTGATCCAGTTTGACACGCTTTTGAAATTATTATTTCCAAGGCACAACGTGATCGTATAAGTAAAACTTATTTATTCTCAGCAATTTCAGAAGAAATGAGACACTTTTATTATTAGGATACTTCTTTTATGTCACGAGATTATAACCACTGTACATGCACAAAAAGTACACACTGTAGTTGAGACGCGAAAAGTAGTTGTAGAAGGTGCTATCAAATAGAAAACGGTTTGTTTCAATGGATTTCATGAGCTTGGAGCCTTTCTGGTAGATGAGATATATATAAGCAAAAATATCGAGGATTCAAAAATCATGCAGTATGAAATCAAATTCACTGATTTGGGGGGGTTAAACCCAACAATTTTACAACTATGTTGTAAACTAGAAGAAACTATGTGACGAGAGGATTTCTCTTCACTCGAAGGTCTAAAAATATAATATTCTAAAATGTATCTGTAATAGTATTTGTTTAAGATTATGAGATGGATGAGTCCAGTGAATTGATGATCAGATCAATCCAGTGAATTTTGATTGAAGGAAAACTGAGGATGTAGCGTTGAAGCTATATAATGACATATCACACAGTAACAATTTGCTTTGTGAGGCGTATTTTATACGAGATGATAGATTTTGCATACGCCGAAATATTTCCACATGCATGAGTTTGTATAAACGAATGAAGAATAGTTGTCTTAAAGTCCAATGAACGGTATTTTTATATGCTCAGCCGAAGTCCAGTCAGCACAACACACTTTTCTTAACTCTTGGGGTTTAATTTAATGAGTCCAGCAAATTGTACAACACGGCAAATAAGTGCATTTGTATGTTTTTCGATTTCTTGACCAGCAAAAGCGGAGCCTTAATAAATGACTCTGGGTAGATTGGAGTTGGATGATGGTGCAACGGTGCAACAACGGTGAGATTTTTGTCACGTTGTTTTTGTCTCGTCAATTCCTTCTCTTACTTTAAGCAACAACCTCTTCTTCTTCTGTAAATTCTCAAAGAAAGATCTAGAGGTTGTTATAGAATGTGGTTTGGCCGCTGCAAGGTATTATTTGGATAGTTGTGGTGGGTACTTGTACTTTTCAGTCAAAATTGTCACTGAACAAAGACAACTCGGTAAACAGGTTGGTCTTTAATGTATTTCATAGAGTATAGCGTATGTAAGCAGTATCTCATGCACACCTTGTTTCAACTGAGTATGGTTCATTAAGATCTAAATTGAAGGAGTTTTACTCTAATCCAAGGTGGTCAGTAATTCTATTAATCAGTAATTCTATTATTTTCATATACAATAGCTTCAGGAGGGCTTGAGCATCTTGTGTTTGTTGCAATGTGCACTTTGTTTCCAGTTTCATAATTTTTTAATGGACTTGATTGGTTAAGAAAATGGGAAGGACCTACGTGATGTGTGACGATTGGATGAAAACTGGTTGGACGAGTGTAATATATAAAATGAATTGATCACACGTTACTAAAATCACAATAAATCAAATCAGATTCAATTGACGAATTTAATGGAATATGACTCTGTCACCATGTGGCTATGCATGTATATTATTGAATGTAGAGGTGTCCTTATTGTTTCTTATTTCTATCTTACAACTAAAATTGACATAATTAAAACAAGTGAACGTCCCAAAGCGAGTGCGAGTTGAATATGTTGACATAAAAATACTCTCCGACAAAGTAAACATACAACAAAAATTGTACATTTGGATTGCCAAATTTTTTAAAACATCATCTGTGTTACTTATTTTTTAGTTATCTTAGAATGATTATTCTTACATTAAGGCACATACCATCATATTTTAGCCAAAACCTCCCAGTTGCATGCAAATTCGATTGCAAAATGTGGGCATTATGATGAAATCAAATATTAGATGCAATGGTCTTGTCTTGCTCCTTTGCTAGTGTCAGCAATCTACTTGAACTGGTGCAACACCACTGGCATCACCACATGAATGAGACAGTTGTACACTTACCCATGACCCAATTAATTGGAAATCTTGGCGACAAAATGCAATAAGTACGAATAATATTATTAGAGAACAAATTAAAAATGTTTTGTATAGACTTTGTACAATCCTTGATCTTCTTTATACCGCTTTAACAAATATACCAGAGAATCATTGGACGTGCAAAGTAATTGACCAATCACCGATACGTATGTAGATATGTATGAGTATGCTACCTACAGATTGGATAATTGTACGATTCATTAGCTCATCAAAACCGCTTCAGAAATGTGCACGCAGCATTGAACCTGTTCATTATAACATTTGACCTTGTATACTGGATGTCAAAGTGGAATACCTGCTCTTACTATATAGCGACAAATTGTTGTATTAAAAATCTTGCAAGTTTCTGACGCCAAGTAAAACAATCAGAGAGGGTATCGTATCGTCGTAGTCAAAACCTGTTGTGCCGTGGAATTTAAGGTGGAGCGATGTCCAATGAAATGTTCAATACACATATCATGTTAGCAATATGCAGATTTGGGTTTACTATATATGTAGCTCAATAAATACAATTTCACGGTATTAACAAATCCATAATTCATATTACAGATAAAACTATACTTTTCTTATTCATTTCATTCTACTCAATTGAAAACTTAACTCATTATATTGTTTCTAACACAGATTATATAGTACTACAACCAAGATGAATGATTTAAATACATACAGTTAATAGTGGAGAAATGCTCTATTCGTCAAGTCTCTTGTTTTTTATGAACAATTAAATCTCAGTCCAGTAGCCAGCTTTAGTTTTGTTTTCTCAGTCAATTTAGCAATCCGTTGTGTCGTGATTCTGGTCAACAAATGCTGTGATGTGACGGAGTTGGTATAAAAAGTTGTCAGTACTTAATTAGCATATTATTAAAGTTAAGAATGTATCACAAACCACTTTCATAAGAGAGAGATTTCTATAAATCAATCTTAATGGCGAACATACATACATGCTTTGGTAAAGACCTAGCCGCTACTTCCAGCTAACATCTCTGTTGAATTGAAAAAGTGCAAAGAAAATTGCTCATGCTTACCACCCTCGTTCTGTCCAGTCCGGTTAAACTACTTTTAACTTTTGCAATATCCAGCGTTTGTTGGTTAGCGAATAATAAAATATTTGAAATTAGTTTAACTTGAAGGCCAATGATATGGTGAAGGTGAACTCAAAGGAACAGATCACTAGTTAAAAGTCCTGCTGGTTAAGGCATGGTGGATATCTGCATGCCACAATTTAACAATAAGATATATGTATAATTAATTAGTTTTTGGAGGTAGAATCATGTTCTTTTATTGTTGCATTAATAATAATTACAGAATTATCCGATCAGCTTCACTTTATTCTCAAGTTTTCAATTTCAAAGTTTCATATATCTGTTTACATACGGAAACTACGATCAAAGAATTTCAAAAAATTAGACAATTCATTATTAATATGAACGAAATTTATACATATATGAAGAAATGAGGAATACAAAACAAATGTGGACAAGGTCAGTTGCTTCACTTAAGGAAACTGATGAAAAGTCCAGTCTAGACATATAGATACGTAACTTGCGAGGAATAATTAACTAAAGGAAGTTTGTGTTTATACAGGAAGTATAAACACTCCATTTAAAGAGGAATTTCATCTTGGATTACCTGCAATCATGAAAAAATGCTTCAGTATTCATACATAGGTAAAGGTGCTGTAATGAGGATTTGCTAACAAAACAAAAATTATCTAAAAATGCATTGTTGAAGAATTTGTGGAAGATGTGTTTGTCACAGTACTTTTCCATCAACATAAAATGTTGATGCTGTGACGGAATTTTAATGACTCACCTTCAGCAACCTGTTTCTAAATTCTTCATCGGTTGTAGAAAACGGTCGACCAGGATGTTTTTTATTAGCACGTCGTATGATGACTTCCAAATCGTCACTGATTAATTAATTAATAAATAAGCATACAATTTTACTCCATAGTTTTGTAATTAGTGCACCTGCTTAAGATTGAGATTGGATCCAAATGATTTTGCCAAATGAGGAGACCCAAGTATTCCACATAATGACCTCTGGATAAATGGCATTCAATGTCTCAAAAATCAATGAGGAAAGTTTTGGTAACTTTTAGTTCATACTTGCAGACAGTGGCGTATCCTTCGGGAGCATCCTTTTCACAAATATCATCTCTTAGACCATCACTCGTTTCTTTCTGAATCGGAACTTGACATGTCCTCTTTTTTTGATTACTGTCCTCATTCGATAATCCTGAGTTCTCTTTCAGATATGGAATTGCGCTTTCCTGTAAAAAAAAAGTAATTACGAAAGTGTCAATGGGAGCAAACAAACAATCGCACATGTCAGACGCGGAATAATAAATAATAATATGTGATTTACAGGGTTTAATATCATTTTATACTCTATTTGCCACCGATTTTACGTCAAACATCTAACGTCAAATCTGTGAAGCTATCCAAACGCGTAATTAGTTTGTTGTTACCTCCAAAAGTTTGCTCAGGGTTTCTGGCTCTTTATCTCTGAGGTAGAACAGGCAATTTCTAGGATGGTGCGCATGGAGTCCAAGCCTGGCGCAAATGGGAAGTTTGGCTTCACATTTATCACCCATTCGGAAAGGTGCAGAACAACCAGAGCAAAACTCGTGACGACATTGAGTACATGTCAAGTGCATGCAACCTCCTCTTGCTAAAACATAAATGGGGTGACTAAAATTAATATTAATGATAAAATAAATTGACGAAATACATAACATTGTACCTACCTAAAGCAAATCGAAAGTGGCATCTGGGACACTAAAATGTTTCCGAGATTTCAATACACCACCTTAAAGCCATATGAAAGTTATGAAAGTCATCTCACCTCGACACAGTTTTCATTCAGATAATCAACTATGCTTTTTGAGGACGAATCACAAACTTTCACTTTGCTTTCTCTGTGATCATGATTGAACTTGTCCCACTGAAATCAAATAGGAAACTCAATTTTTAGACAACGAAGCGAATAAGATGTATGAGACAGAAGAATAATAGAACTTGAAGAGAAAATTGCTTGGCATTGGACAGGACTGGAGTAATAAGTAGAGACATTTTCGGATCTTACTCACTCCATAAGAAGATAATACAAAAAGAACCATATCTCTCGTCGATCTGACATGTATTACTTCTCAATTTTAAAAGGAGAATTATTGAGTTGACATTTCATGTGTGTTTACGTATCTCCTCTGTAAATTGAACCTTCAGTTACAGGACCCACAAAAAAGTGGGGAAATAATTACCTGTTCAAGACAGATTGCACAAGTAACCTATATAAATAAATATACATGATTAGAGGAGTAATAATGGAGAATATCCTTGAAAATAAAGTAACTTTTAGTAGTTGTATTCATGTTATGTCTGTCAAACTTATGTACAAATTACCGCATTGCAGTCTGGGCAAATAAGCCGGGTTTGGATTGGTTCGGTGATGAATCCAGACGTACACTGGAGTAAATTCATGATTTCAAATTGGGTCAAGGTCAAAGAGCCTCAAAGACTAATTGAGTCCTCCTTTACAAAATTATAGAAATAAATATCGCATGAATACCTTTGAACACCATTTAAAGTTTGGCGTTTTTGCAAGAGCCCAATCCCTCAATTTCCTTTGGAACATTTCATGATGCTTTGGTTCCAAAATTGATTTGAGCAGGATGTCCAAATGATTAAAGTAATCAGTGGCTGCTTCTGTATCATCGCTCAGATTAGCAGGTTCACTACAAAATGGACATGTCGCATCCACGATAGATTTATCCCGAACTTGTACAGTGAAATACTCTTTCGCACAAGAGTGGCAACAAAGGTGGGTACATCTCAGCATGGACACCATCTGCACAGATTAACGCTAATTAGGAATTCATATATAAAGAATTAGGCATGCAAACTAACGTGGCGAGCGCTGAATTTTCCTGTGCACAGGTCACATTCTTGTTGAAGGAAGCTTAAAGCAGAGTAAAGAGAAGAACATGCATTTGCGGCATAAATGGAATCTTCATCAGTGAAATTCATGTCGATGAGTTGCACAGCCAATTCTGCTTTCTCCCCGGTCTCAACTTTCCCTTCAATCACAAGTCTCTCCACCTTCATCTAAACATTCACTTTCTTTCTCAGAGTTATTATCAACTTGGATGAAAATCTGTAGTATTACCTCTTTCTCCGTTTTCTCCGTTACGTGAGGTTTCAGCTCCACTATCGGCGAACTCTCTTTCTACAAAATAACCCATAATACAGAATCGGCCTGAGAATGTTTGGAATTAAGAAGAGAATACAAAAATAAATACGCATCCTACTTCTGCGTTTTCCAATCCTGAAGGAATAAAATGCTTGGAATTATCTGCGGCAACAACGGTAAGCAGCTTTTCTGTATCCTTGTTGTTATAAATTTCGAAATCTGAGGAGTGGTGATTTATATCGATTTCTTCGTATTCACCTTCAACAAATTGCCCAGCCTCGTCTTCACTGGACTCAATAACAACCTCTTCGCTTTCACTTAATCCGTCAACTTCTTCTTCTTCCGAAGAATCTTCTTCACTTTCGTCTAATTCCGATTCTTCTAATTCCGATTCATCATCCGGACTAGAATCATATTCCTCATCACGTGGAAGGTCTTCGTCAATATTTGTCGATGACTCATCTAAATCAGTCTCTATTCCTACAATTTCAACTTGTGCATTGTTTGGAAATGGTGAGCCTGACTCTGGAAGATTTGTAACTTCTTCATCTCCCGAAAGGACAATCGCATTTTCAGATGTGGGGACTGTAAGACCCTCAGACAATGAGTTCCCTGGGGATGAGGAACGAGACGTATCCTTAACTCGAGAAGTACGCGCATCTGGAGATTTATGTCTGTTGCTTTTGAGTTCTCTTTTTGCAACCAAACGTTTGTATTTTGCTAGTTTTTTATCAACACCAAGACTGACGGATTCTGAAAGGGTTACAGGTTCATAAACTTGTTCATCGAGATCTGAAATTATGAATTTATTGTTTAAGAATTAGATGTCGAATGCTAAGATGAGTTTGCGCATAGCCTATATGTTACTTACCTATATTTGTATCCATATTATTCGATTCATTCTTTGTTGTCCTTACATTAACCGCAGCGGCTAATTGCTGTTGAATTTCTGAAGCAATTTGCGCCTTAATATCAGTGGCAAATTGTCCCATTTCTGTAAATGTCGTTGTAAGAGTGCTCAGAAGTTGCTCGATTTCTGTGGGGCTAATCTGAGTAGTATCATTGCTATGAGCTTGGGTGGGAACAGTACTACTAGTATCATTAGTAATGACATTAGTTTCAACCGATGGGAGCGGTACAATTTCTTTGACTGTATCTAGTAGATTGTCTTGGTTTGTCATCACAGGCGATTCTACAGATTCAACGGAAGAAGATGGGTCCGGATGATGTGCACCTTCCAGCTGTGCCACGCCAGAGTCACTAGTAATGTGGTCTTCATTTGACTGTTGATTTGAATCGTCAATAATCAGCACTGAATTGACATTAACGACCTCATAGTTTTGAATGAATTCGCTAATGTTGGCTTCTGTATCATCGATTTCAATCTCCAACATATCTTCACCCTCATAAAATTCTTCCTCCAGCAAAACTGCATTATCAGACGAGTCTTCCAATGGGGATACTGCGTGAATTTCTGAATCAGATGCGGACGTTGCATCCACAAAGCTTTCTTCTAACAAAAAAAGGGGATGACAATAAAGGGATGAATAATTAATTGAACAAATAAACATTGTGGTAAGTCAATTTATTAACGGTAAGGAACTCTAAACCATTATTAATCTTATTAGAATTGTGTAAAATTAATGCTAAGTTTTTGTAAACTAGTATTTGTGTAACCGTCTTAATAAGGATTTACCTTCATCACTTTTGACCGAGCTAATTTGCACCTTATTGAGATGGAATTCTTCAGGGATGATACTAATTTTTTCCACAGTATCAGATTCGACATTGTTTCTTGATTCCACAATCTTTGCTTGTTTTGTTTGTTGTAGTTCTTGAATAGCTTTTTCGATTTCTTGTGAAACCTTTCCGGCATTGCTTACAAGCAATTCCAACCTGTGTTCTGGTTTCAATTTTTCTAACGGTAGCTCATTGGCATTTAAATTTTGCGTTGTTTTGGCAATAACTTGAGAAGTTGAGACCGATACCGGTTTATTTGCATCCAAGTGGTGTGGGACACCGGAAGCACTACCAGTATATCCTAATTCTACTTCTCTAGGAATTGGGGTAGGAGGGACGGCGTCATTTTCTAACCCAGTAGAATTGCCCCATATCCTCATCAAGAATGGTTTCAGTTGGGCTTTAGACAGTTCCACATATGATGCATCCAAATTCCCATGATTTGCTGTCAACGCAGTTAAAATGTCCTCTGATAAAAAAGTGCCCCTCGATTGCAACTCCAAAAACTGTTTCATCCAATTAACATAGTTTAAACAGTGGTATTATTACATTGTGAGATGGCTTGATGGGTCTACCTTTTTTCTCCTTGTTTCAATACACTCAGTTACGGCAGCCCAAACGTTTCCTCGATTTCCTCTTAAAGCACTTTTAGCCTCCGTGGTTGAGATTGTCCCAGTTTGGTTCTTTTCCCCCTTTTCTCTTCCATACTTTGTTGCCTACAAATAGTGTGGAAAGGTGAGACGTATGTACATAAATGCTTGTATGAATGGGGACCAAAGATGAGACATTCTGAAGGGCGTATTTATGAGATTTAAGGAACCGAAGTAGGTTGAAAAATTGTAGGTTCTTATTTAAATCTCAGGAAGATTAGTCGTTAAGAGAAATGCCCGTTATAATGCTTTCTTTTATACATATTTTAAAAATGATTTACCAGAGTTTGCACAGTTTCAACCATACTGGACCAGTTTTCCTGTGCATTGTCCATCATTGTAATATCATAATCCAGATTGCAGAACTTATGGTTTACGAACCTGTAGCCATTTTACAGGATTTCTATCCCCACCCATTTTAAGTGCTACTTGAACATCCTCAGGTGTAAAATTATAATCCTCTGCCTCCTGAATAGAGTAAGCAGAGAAAAGCCAATCCTGTTAGTTCAACATCAGAGCAACGCATCTATCTCTATATAATATTTCTTTATAAATTCAGGTTAACTTAAATGGTGAACTACTTTTAAAAGCCGGCTCAGCTCAAAGTCTTGAGATCGCATTGAATCTTTCTTTCTCCTGGACACAAGATCTTCAAGCGAAGCAAAGTAATCCTCAGGAGTTGGAAAGCGGTCCCAGGATGGAGGTCGGAATTGTCTGAAATCTTCAAAGAATCTACCACCTCCTCTTGGGGGACTGTTATCACGAGATGGGGGCCCCGACAAAGGTAGGCTCTACGTGCAAAATGATATAAAATGACAGCAAATCAATAACAGTTATTTAGTGAAAGCATTTATAGCAGCATAGATAAGAGGATAACTTATATACATAGGTAAACCATTCACATTATCATATGTGAATTCTCACCCTAGTGTCATCCATTAAAGAGTGACGACTTGAGGACCTGTACATATTTCTCCCATGTGCATCCATGCTTTCAATCCATGAAGGATCTGAAGCTGAATATAAATGTGTGGACATACTTCGCTTTAGTTTTGCTTCGTGATGGTGTCTAGCCTTCCTTACATAGCGGAGTGCTTTCTCTGACATCTCAATATGCTTTGGCGGAGCAAAATCTTCGGATTGCAATGATTGCATGGATGTTTTGTTGGACATGGAATTTTGATGTAACGTGGAAGATGGAAGTTCTTCATAAGTCTGTATGAAAGGATAACAAAATATTCACTCTGTACATCAACTATAAAATATTTGGCCAATCAATTGAAATGAGATACAAAATAAGCAGAGTTGATGTTCTTTGATTGACAAGTAGTCATTCTCATATTATCATGTTTTATTTGTATTTGCTACATAACGTCGCTCAAAGCGCAGTTAGATACTATTATTTGCAGATACGCCATCGTGCTGATCGAACTAATAAATTATCCTCAAAAGAACGTCCTCAGTCATCAGTTACGCTGACTAGTTTCGTTATTGTGAAGATATATGAAAGTCATGCACATACATGAACCAAACGATACAAAAAAGAAATAGGGCAATTACTTGGGTTGAAATGCTTTGAGGTGGTGGCGAAGTGCCCTTAGAACTTTTCCTCTCCGGTTTTGGTTTCAAAGAAACGGTGTTCTCCATGCGTTTGTCACTATTGATGGAGGAAGCAATTTCACTGCTTTGACTTCCACTCGTCCCATTGCTGCTTCGATTGCTTTCACTTCCACTCTCTCCATTGTCTACTTGTGCTCCGATTGAGACTGACAATGTTTGCTTTGAGCTTGATGAAACATTTGTCGTTGGGGATGCAAAAGTTG
Organism: Folsomia fimetaria; assembly: GCA_034695645.1. Lineage (NCBI taxonomy): Eukaryota > Metazoa > Arthropoda > Collembola > Entomobryomorpha > Isotomidae > Folsomia > Folsomia fimetaria. The sequence goes on from JAQFZJ010000381.1 coordinate 29,811, forward strand.
GTTTTTTGATGGAATCAGATGTACTGGAACTTGAACTCGTGGAAGTTGTTGAGGATCTGTTTCGGGCAGAGCTGTTGCTGATGTCATTGGGTTTAATTAATTTGCCTCCAGCGCTTTCGTCCTTTTGAGCTGATTTGTTAATGAGTGAAATCCCTTTATTGGTTATCGTTTCGGATTTGACTGTGTCAACAGTCTTACTTTTCACAGGAATAGATTTGCGTTGGCTTATTTGTTCATGTTTAGATTTTGGAGGAGAGCTACCGACGCCCGTCGT
>JAQFZJ010000382.1:0-30028 GCA_034695645.1 Folsomia fimetaria
TCTGAATACGTGGTTAAAAACGGGGTAACTCGCGGGGTTAGAGTTACCTCGTTTTTTACCCTGAGCTCTGAATACCATCCCTGGAAAGTGTGAACATTAATTTTGGGCCGCATCCGTTGGTATTGCATTCCAAAGGAATTCAATGACCAGTTTCAGGAATATATGACCCGTAAGGGTGTAAACAACTTCTGTCTCCTTGACCGTGGGCGATATTGGCCATCACTCAAAGAACTCCATGACATTGGAATCCCTGTGTACGAATTCGAACAGGAGGAAGGGGATGCTGTGATCGTTGGGGTCAAAACTCTTCACTGGGTACAAGGAAAGGGCACGGCCAAACATGTTTCTTGGAATATTGGTAGTTTTTCGTTTTATTTTGCTAAGGACTATTTTGATAAGATTTAAAATACTTTAGGAATGACAAGTGCTATTCAATTATCAGCAGTGTGGATGAGGCAAAAGTACAACCTTCATAATGGGCAACAAGTTGTTCCATTTGCTCAATTAATGTTGAGAATTGGATCGGATTTTGATTTGTTGCTACGATTAGATGTTCAACGTTCATCAACGTTCTGAGGTATTTATTATGATTTTTCTGTGTACCGAACCTTTGATATGAAAAACCTCTCAATTCATTTCTCAATCGAGATTGGTGGACACTTCACAGGACTTGCTAGCAACCCTGAGGTTGTTGTCTCTCCCAACGGGGTCATCCCCATTCCCAGGGGCCTTCGAATCTTGCCCCAAGTGTAAAAGTTCAATTGATGATTGTGCTATTGTTATAACGTCGCCGAAAGCCGAGGAAATATGCTTCTCGTGCTGGAAGCGATTGCTTACGGGAGGAAAGGGGTCTAAAGTTAAGGTCGTTCATGTCCTTGTAGACAATTCAGCTATTAAGGCAGCTTTTGAAAATGTAGGAAAATTTTATAAGGGTCTCATAAACGCCAATGCCAGAGGTAAATCCAAATGTTCTACAATTTCTCCGCATAATTCAATAAAATTCGATGATCTTACAGGCTCCAATCATAGCCGACCCGATCCTCCGAAGAAATGTCGAAGTCAACTGGACGTAAGCGCCTGCTAAGACATCTTTTGACTAATAGTCACTACTAATAGTTAATAATTTATTATTCACAATAATGCAAAGGACGACAGGGTGGTCCCATCAGATGATGATCGACCGCGGAATGCCCGGGTACTAAAATTTCCAAGTGATGTTCGTCAAGTAGTTCAACCCGCCGCGGATGCTATTAAAACAATCTTCATGGAAGCTCTTCAAATAGGTGGTTTCGAAGAGATGAGCCATCCATCAAACGGAGAGGATTATCAATCCCGGGTCATCGACGCCATGAAGAGTACATACAAATAATTTTTGCATAAGTAACTCTAATCTTTCCACACTATTTATAGTGAAAAATTTGATAAATTCGCAGAATTGAAGTCCATGGCGGATAACAAAAAGAAGTTTGTGAGTCAAAATCACTATTTCATCGAAAATGAAAGAGCATGTCCGGGGGCCAATAATGCACACGTGTGCAGCTTCTGCAATCTAAAAAAAGGCATTCCCCGCAAAGTCAACTTTCAAATTACATTACGAAAAGTACCACGATTTATATGGGAGGTTGTACGCGTGTCCGGAATCCTGGTGCGATAAAACTTACGTTTATCCTCCTGACCTACTGTCACATTTACGGGGTGTACATGAACTGAACCCATCCACCATTCGCGGCGTCCTTGCTGAAGACGCTGCAAAACTTCCGGGTGCAGAATACCAGTCCTCCACCAATAAAGAGTTCCTTGTGGACGTGGGACTACCTTTGGAATTTCAGACCATCATCAACAGGAAAGAGAAAGCCCCTAAAACTCCTAAATTGGCAGTAGACTCGGACATTGAACTCCTTCAAGACGAAGATGAAACGAAGGATAGTCCGGATGTCGTGTCTGAACCAGTTCAGGTTAATTACCCCTCAATCCAGTCCTATGGCGTAACGATGCAGCGGCTTTCCTCTAGGGATGAGTACAGGGGAAAACCCAAAAATGGTAGATGTAAATTTTGGTCAATATATTTGGTTATATTTTGCTTGATTTTATTTTGATTCAAACTAGCAATTTTGGTGGCATTTCTTTCTGGACTTCTTACTAATAGGATGACGAAGACAAGTTCAAGGAAAAGAGCCTCAGACGATATCTTCGTAGCAGGTTGTAACAACAAGAGAAAGAAACTTATTAAAAAATGTGGATCCTCCGCTGGAGAACCAAAAAGAAAGAAAAAGGTTCAGAGAAAAGCAAATTAGTTTCCTCGTTTTCGTATACTGGCATTTATATTCAATTCTATTTTGTTAATTCTACACGTTTACAAGAACTCTGATAAGATGATCATTTCGCGATCTTTTTTATTAATTAACTTTTAAAATAAATAGCTTGCTTGTAACCACCACCGGTGAGCCATCAATTATAACTGTTTGTATTATTTATATATTATTTATGTATTATTTTTATTTAATCTTTGAATATTTAATTGGGAATTATTTTATGATTGCAAATTCAAAGGTTCGATATTTGCACAAAAACTTTTTTTAACAAAATATAATATTACCTGTCTAAAGCCATACTGAGATTGAAGCTTGTCGAATCTCTCGATCTCTCAATCTCACTAATCAATCTCAATCTTACTACAATTATTATTTATAAACAATTCCTTGCAAAAAATGCTCATTACGTGGATACATCGTGTGACTTGTATAAATTTGCCATGAATTTTTGCAAGGCATTTGTTTAAAGCCCTGCACAGGATGCCGAGATGGTCATTCTTGATGTAATTTGAGTCCCTGAGTTAGATTCCGAGTTCAAATTTGGGCTACAAAAATCCCCCAGGTCCCCAAAGGAATTCCGCCCAGATGGGCGTTTTGGACGGAATACCTCTGGGGGTCTGGGTGATTCTTTAAATGAAATTTTGAGAACGGATTTGTATTCAGCGACTTCATTTACCTTTAGAATGGCCAAAGTTTAAGAGCGAAGTTTAAGAGCGCAGCTTAAGAGTTTATCATATTTCGTTATTTGATGTGTCAACTCAAACAGACATTTGAATTATTATTTTTCAACATTTTAAACCCTGTAATTCGATGCCAGTTAAAAAAAACTCCTAATTGTCATGCGGAAAAACTGCCTTGCTTATGGCCATCACCACTGGACAGTTTTCCGAATCGCATATTCCCACTGTTTTCGAAACTAGTGTCGTTTACGTCAATTATGAGGGGAACAGGGTATGAAAATATGCAAGCTTTTATAGAAATGTGTATGTTATTTCTTTTAGGTTGAGCTAAATCTGTGGGACACTGCTGGCCAAGAAAATTATAACCTGATACGACCACTTTCATATCAAAAGACGGATATTATCCTTATGTGTTTCTCAATCACATCCCAAGACTCCTTCGACAATATTCGCGACAGATGGATTCCAGAGGTTTGATAACAGGCATTTCTTGTTTTGTATTAATATTTTATGACTTCTGAAAGTTGTATGTATTTTAATATCTTTTTTATAAGGCTAAGCATTTTTGTCCCGGGGTGCCAATTATTATTGTGGGGACAAAAAAAGATTTGCGCCGTAATGGAGACTACACGATTATAAAAACCGACGAAGGCAAATCTCTTGCAACCAAAGTGAATGCTTATGCATACATGGAATGTTCTGCAAAATCCATGGAAGGTGTAAGAGAATTATTTGAATTAGCTACCCTAACATCACTCAAAGTAAGTTAACAACTTTAATAACTTGTTAAACCGTTCAATCAATAATTAGTATGAATCATATTACCATCAAGCAAAACCGATGCTGTATTATTTTGTAAATTTCGGATGAGCAGAGCAAGTAAATGATAGACCTGAAAAGACTTCAACACTATTCACTCAACCCAGTAAATGGAATGCCGCAATAATTTTTATGTATTACAATATTTCATCTTTTGTTTAAATAGTTATTGAATGGAAGATTATTATTTTTAATAAATCGTGACGAGTAATATGCGAATCGGTAAATTGGAGTCTGCAACGTTTCTTAAATCACTTTCTTTCGTTGTAAAAGTTTTAGCTTTGGTTAAGTAATGATCAACAACACAAGTAATGGAGTCAAAACAAACTTAATGTTTTTGGGGTCCAGGAACTCAAACCTACCAGTCTCCCGTTCTATCCTGAACAAACTTGTAGCCAACTCCCTAAACGTGGATTCTTTTATATCTGAATAAATAATAATCACGAGGTAAAATAGTTAATGTCAAACTAATCAGTAATCAGATTTATGCTTAAGTATTAAAAAACTAACCGGTAGCCATGGTTCTGCTAGGACCTGCAACCTAAATATGTTGATCATTAAGATAAATGTTTTATTGTCGAGTGACCAGAACCGAATGCAGTTTAGTTTTAGAATTGTCAATTGAATGAAGACGCATCACGATTTATCTGGCATGAAAATATAAAATTTACCTATACATGAAAATGTATTCGCGATGTTGTATTACCTGACTCACCCTTAGTTGTAGATTTCGCATACTCTACTCGGTTGAGCACATTTTGAAAAATGCAAAATCAAAGAATTGAACTATATTGGAAGAATTGCTTATTATTGCTTTCTGGAGCCACAAAGAAATGCAAAATAGTGCGTATCGGACAGAACCTCATGTATAAGTTGCTTCCTATAGTTTTGATCTCTAATCCACCCATTATGGCTTGGGTTCAATGCATTGATGCTCTTTAAGGGTCCGTATTGTTGAAGACACTTTCTTCAAAGGTTCTAGGACTGAGTCCCTCCGTCCCAGTCCCCCCGGACTGAGCCCCTCTTTTACCAGTAAGAGACTATATGTCATAGTAATATTTATTATTTATATCCAATGCAAGTTTTATATATGCAGTGCAATGCAAGTTTTACAAGTACGGTAACTCAAAAACGCAGTCCGATTTTGATGAAATTTTGTGAAAATATGCATACTGGGTATGTGACGTACTGCATAGTTATGGGCATGATCGGACAAAAGGTTGGCCGGTGGGGGTCACATAGATAGGGTGGGGTCATTGGTGCAAAATATTCGAAATGATCGTAATGACAATTTTCACAATGTAGGGGTACCTTTTAACCCACAACTAAAAAATGCTGAAGATTTTCAAATCCAAAATACCTTCTGCATTTGAGGTACATAATATAAAAAGCTATAAAATTATCAAAATAAATATTTGGAGAGGCCCGATAGGGTGACCTACACTGCTTTTAGAAAGTTGTCGTAGAAAGCTGAGGGTTACATACACATATGAACATACACATATGCAGTCCAACCAATAATTTGTTTGAAATTTGGTATTACAGAAAGTTTTAAAATCTAACTTTAACATTAATCTTCACTTACAAAATAAGCTACATCTTGCAGTGCATTGGATATAAATAATAAATATTATTATGACATATAGCCTCTTACTGGTAAAAGAGGGGCTCAGTCCGGGGGGACTGGGACGGAGGGACTCAGTCCGGACACCGTTGAAGACACTTTCTTCAAGACAGTCTTCCCAAACGATGAATTTGTCGTTACTATGCATGAATAATATAATAATAGCATAGGAAGTAGGTTGTTGCACTGCTTTCTATTTCAGGGTAGTAACTATTTTGTAATTTTTGTAAATATGTATGTACAATACAAGTACTCCATCTCCATCCATGCTTTGTAACAAAACAAGGCATGCATGGAGTTGTGGTCGTTATTTGCACCACGCCTGGTTCCGACCTTCCGACATCTTGCAATAAAAGCAATTTATTTACTTACGTCCTCACGCAAATCAACATAATAATATTTGCAGAGATTAACAAAGATGTTTCCGATTTTAATCCTAATTAATCCTATATTTTTATGAAATTCAATCTTCCTTGGTCTCATGTACATTATTATATCATCAATTATCATCTGAGCAACTAATTACAATTACATAATAAAATGCGACATTTATTTTTATTTCATTTTCATAGGGGAATTGAATGCTTGGTAATAATAGGAGTCAGACTCATCATGATTTCATGTCTTGCCAAGCAATCCAATGCACCATTGTATTTGGGCTGTCAGGTCAGGAAGCAATACACAATAATAATTCAGAGTTCATATATTGTAATCGGATGTGTGGCAATGAACTGCAGATAATATGTATTTATTTACTACTTTTGAACTGGCACACACACATGCACCATACAGGACACGAACGAGGACTGCACTGTCTGCTGCACTGCTGCAGGGCTGGAAGGACACATGGAGTAAAGAAGAAGAGGAACGGACGAAGCAGAAAATCCAAAGTTTTATTATTAAATGAGGTATATTATTTGCCTATATTGGAATCAAATCTGTGTCTGTCTGGTCTGTCTGCTGTTCTGTTGATGTTTTTTGAGTGCGAGTGAAGTGAGGTTGAGGTTGTGTGTGTGTGTCAGGAACTTGAAGGCACAAAAACAGAACAACTTTTTGAGAAACTTTTGTAATTTCTTCTTGTTGGTTCGATACTTTTTGTATAATACGAACGAGGGAATTAATTAATTGTGTGTGGATATTGGGTTCGGTCTGGTATAGTATCCATGTCTGTGGGTCTGGCTCATCTTTTTCTTGGTGTTTATTTTCTTGTCCCACCCGGTTTGTACTAGAGAGATAAGATTCAAAAGAGAGAGAGTGGAGATTGATCATGATAATTACTGGATGGAATTTTGGTGAGTTTTTTTGTATAATTTGTTGTATTATGTTGCAAATCTGACAATTTTGTTGATGTGGAGTATATGAAAAGTTTGACAATTTCGATGCTTGAATTCGAGAAATAGTTTGGTTGGATAGGAAGGAATTAGCACTACTTGAGTTTGAGTTATTTATGAATGAGTAAATATTATCGGTTAGAGAGATGCAGAGTCAGCCTTCTTCATGTATGTAAATATTGAATGAATAAATAGTCTTATTTTACTTGTATTTCACATTTCTGACATTTCTGACCTTCAGTACAAACTTTTATTATTGGTCAACAACTTTTGATGATTTAATTAATTATATATGTATATTGAGATGAGTTGGATAAAAATCGTGAAGTTAGAAGTGCAACTGATCTAATATTTCGTGATCCGCGTGATGAGATCATTGAAGATAAAAGTTGATCGAAAGCAGAATAATAATACACTCCAAAAATAGTGTGCTGAAGTTTAATTTAATTTTAATTGTTATTTTCCTTGTTTATATAGATTCTATGCCACTGAAATAACTCTTGTGCTGAATCTGAATTACTTGCTCATGATGGGTAACAAAGATTTGTTGACAATTTACTAACATCAATCTGCAAGGTCGTGCGTCACTGACGCAAAATCGACCAGTGATGGACGTTGTCCTCAGAATACAACGAAGGCTTGACGCAAAATGGGTGAAGACCGACATTCAGAAATTATTGGACCCAGACGGACTTTCATATTTATGGAATGAAATGATAAAGGATGGAGAAATCACAGGTTCTTTCAGCGATGGCCTTTTGAACACCGCTGGAGTTATGGCGAAAAAGTGTATGTTGCAATTGTTCATGGTAATAATTATGACTTGTAATTTGACGTTGCTGTAATTTTGTTTTAATATAGCTGATATTGGACATTATTATTGTGGAATGCGAGTTCTTACATGTCCTTGTTGTGATGGGATTTGCGGACCTCAAACTGGATGCAACTGTGGGCCTTGTCAGAAACTGGATAAGGAAGAGGAGGCAAGAAGGTTTGCGAGTGCTAATCCTGTCATAATTTCATCCATGATTCATCAAAGTTGGACTTGGGGAAGAAAACCAAGTTAGTTTTACGATGGTACCTGCTTATTATTGATGAATTTTTATTGAATAGAGGTTATTGTAGGTCCCATTGAGCTTAAAGACTGTTTAGAAGCTTTAGTCAACGAACAAAAATTTGCTGGGTTGGATCACGCTAGCAATTCCATCTTTACCAAAGCATTATGGATGCGCCTTCTTATTTGTTATCGCTTCTACGCTGCTTTAGCGAATGACGATTGTCCACCTTTGAAGTTAACAAAGACTAAAACCAACTCAAATTTAGTATTGAAAGACTGTAGAAAGAAAAGGTAAATACTCCTAGAAACAATGATGAAATGTTATCAATTGGTTGAGTATGTTTGTTTTCTTAGGTCACAGACACCTGATGAAGGTACGCGTGGTCTTGCTCTTGTAGGTTGCCGAGCTGCCTTAAACCTGGGATTTGCAGTTTTAAGAAGGTATTTATTAATTTTTGTAAAATTATCAGAGGTATAAGTGTTACACTTACTGGATACCTTTCATTCATTCCTTGATATTCATCATTAGGTCTTGGCGAAATGGAGAAGACTCAGACCTCTGTACTGGAATTTTACGAGAAACTTTAGATGCCTTGAGAGCGTTACCGGTTGCCTCTGTGTTTGACGAAACAAATGTTAGCGCGATTTGGTTGGAAGCTGTAGAAAAATCCGAAAAATTTCTTCAAAGTGTAGCTAACGGGTTAGTCTTGAAACTTTTTTAAATTTTTGTTGTTTAATGTACTGGAGTATAAATTCCTTACTAAAATATAATATAAACTTACAGAGATGTTGGGACCTCAGATCAACCAAATTGTGTTCAAATTCCAATTACTGATCAGCATTTAGCTTTAAGCATTGTGTTAGAACTATCAATTCAACGAGGGAGTTTATCCAAATTATTGGAATGTGTTTTATTACTGCTTCAAATTTGGCAATCACGTGCCAAGTTTTCGGCAAATAATAGATTTGCTTTAAAAAACGTACTCGCACCACTCGTTCCATTTATTCGAAGGCTTGAAGACATTGTGCCTGTTAAATCCAAAATAACTTCCGAAATTGATTCTAAAGATGAATCGACGAGTCTTCCGGAAGCGGTACATATACTCAATGTTAGATTTATCAATTGTTTGTAATCATTGAAAATGTTGTTTTTGATGCACAGTTGACTGTTACGGAATCGTTTCTGCTCTACAATAGAATACCTCAAGACGAGAATGCCTTGGTTGATCTGAAGAAGGCGGCGGTTATTATTATGTCACATCTAGATCGCATAGCTTCGCCTTACAACCCTACTCCAATGTTTTCCAAGGCAAGGACAATTTATTTATTTTTTTAATTGTGATATTGACAATGACTTTTTATTTTCACAAAACTTAAGGTTCCTTTCCGTGGTCATTGGCAGGAGGTGTTTACAATGGGATGTGGCTGGGGGAGTACATACAATGGAGGAGTGATGGGACCACAACAATGTGATATTCTTAGCGAGTTAGGAGTGAAGCAAATTGCATGTTCCGAAAGATGTCTTTTAATACTCACACATTCTGGAAAAGTGTATTCAATGTACTACAATTCCGAAGCTCAGGTAGGTATCAATTTACTGGTATTATATTCACATATAGCTCTGATTATTTTTAGTTACATCATTTAATTTTAGTGCCCTCAATTAGTGGAAGGATTTGGAGAGAAGGAGATAACTAAAATTACCACTTATTCAGATGGAAAGCATTATCTAGCTTTATCGAGTGAAGGCGAAGTGTATTCGTGGGGCTGTGGTGAAGGTGGGCGGTTGGGTCATGGCGACACTATTTCTAAAGATGAACCAACTGTTGTCTCTGCGCTTTTGGGCGACACCATTGTCAATATTGCATGTGGAAGCACTTACAGGTATTGTTGATTATCCTCAAGTAGTAATATCCAGCGTTATTAGAGTTTTAATTTACCTGTTGTTCGTCATTGAATTTTGTACATAGTGCGGCTGTCTCAGAAGCTGGACAGTTGTTTACCTGGGGCAGAGGAACATATGGGCGACTTGGTCATGGAAGCAGCGAAGACGTTTATGTTCCCGAACTAGTTGGTAGCTTGGCATATATATGCAAGTGTAAGTGTTACCAATATGTCCTTGCTATGATATCCTTTATCTTTATCTGAAGCATGTTTGCTTGTAACTACTTTTAGGGCAAAAAATTGTCGATGTTGCTTGTGGTAGCGGTGATGCACAAACACTTGCTGTCACGAATAAGGGTCGAGTTTATTCCTGGGGAGATGGCGATTATGGCAAACTTGGTATTATGCTAATTTAGTCTTATTATACAAACAAATAAATAATCTGTCCGTTTTATTAGGTCGAGGTGGTAGCGAAATTTGCAAAGTTCCGAAACTTGTTGATAAACTGGATGAAGTCTTCGTAGAAAGAGTGTACTGTGGTGCTCAGTTTAGTATAATATTAACTCGCGAAGGTGAAGTCTACAGTTGGGGGAAAGGTGAACACTTCCGTCTTGGTCATGGCTCTGCTGAACACGTTCGCTACCCCAAGAAAATTGAAGCCTTAGCCAACAAGAAAGTGATTAACTTAGCCGTTGGTTCCATGCACGTTTTGGCGTATACACAGGATCGTGAGATTTATGGGTGGGGTCGGAATGAACATGGACAGTTGGGAGATTTAACTGGGGCATACATAATAGAACCAACTTGCCTGACTAGTTTACGAGGTCGTCAAATAGGGGGGATAGCCTGTGGCCCAAGTCAAAGTTTTATTTGGAGTGCAAATAACTGCTGGAGTATAGAACCACAAGTACAGTTTGCTGTCGACGCTACAGAAAAAACGTTACAACATCTTAATTCTATTTTGGAGAGAATATGGAGTGATATTGATGGCGAAGGGTGTACACCACCTTGTCGTGACAAGGAGTGCATCGCAGTATCTGCCCTGAACCTCTTAAAACTTCAAGTATTTTCCATTATCAATCACAACATTGATATACAATCCTTGGGATTAGCTCCTGGCCACAAGCTACTTTTGGACTTGAAACAGAGAGTTGTCACCCTCGCTAGCCATGCAGGTGTTCGAAGTTCTATTCAACTAGCAGCTCAATCTGTACTTCAAGTAGGATGGAGCTTTCTTCTTGGAGACGCTGGTAAGAAATACATATATACGTAGGCTTAATACTATTCTTAACATGATTTTTAATGGTTCTTTTCTACTTCCTCCTGAAGACGAACGGACCCGTGCTCTCTCAATCCTTTTACCCTACACGTCAGACCCCTCTTCAGTACCTTCTGGCAGTCGGTTTATGACAGATCTACTTGTTTCGAGCTTGACTGCTGACGGGGGGTTAGAAAACGCACTTGAAACAGCAATAAGCGTAGAAATGAATAGCCTTGATTTAAAAAGCAGTATATCCAAAAATAATAATACAGACACAAATACTCCTATTGGAAGTGACTTGATTAGTGACCAAGCCAGAATTGAACTCCGTGCAAAGAAATCAACAGAAGAGAATAAAGACAGCGAGGCCGTTAAGGCCCCTAAGGAACAGTCTATTCCTCTACTTAACCTAGTAAAAAAATTACTAAGAACATCCACAGCAATGACTATTGCTCAGTTAAATAATTTCAATTTAAGTGTCCCTTCGGATAGTTCTAAGTTCCACTCGTTTAATAATTATATGTTCTCCAAATCTAATAGTAACTGCAATTCAGTGGACTATGCAACTCAGAAATATTCAACGGTTAATGCAATAGATAGATCTCCTAGTGTATCACTTTTGCTTCGGTTTCAACGATTATTGATATGCCGTATCATTTCGGTACAAGTCCAACTAAAAAGTGGTGACGTAGACGATGGTAAGATCAAGCTGGGTACAGCACTGTAATAAGAGGGGAAGATGTATTTCTTGCGAACAGTCTCATATTTATATGTTTTTCAGGAAATGCTATTCGAGGTGTGGAGTCTTTGCTGGGGAAATACGTTTCTTTCCTTGTTGATAATTTAAAAGAGACGCTAGCACAGGCTTGCATTGTTGTCACCACTGAAAGTCAAGAGAGTTTCGCACGAGCGACTATGTTTATTTCACAAGATGTTCTGGGTAACATTCCAAAATTTTTTAATTTTTGCTGATGATTAGTACGTATGTATATTATACTTAACCATTTTATTTGCAGGAATCTTACTTCCAGAATTGCTTAGTTCGTTATTAATTTTAAGCATCGGTGTTGATATGTTTCCTGTTGATCATCAAATGACTTTTGGAGGTTCTCCGATAAAAGATCGAACTTTTAATCAACCCTCATTTAAGGCAATATCCCTTGGGGAGGCATTTCTTCGTCGATCAGGAATATATCAGCCATTATCGGATTTGCTTGATTCTCTAAATCAGTTCAATAAATTAGCTCCCGCGTGGGAGAAGGATGACAATGAGTCTCTCGGCTGGCCGGGGATAATTGGTAGGGGTACTATTTTGACTTAATATGTCGCGTATAAACTTGAATTGAATATAAACTTTAATTTATGGTATCTATTTGTTTTCTACAGCTCCCACGCAATCACTAGATGTTCAAATTTCTCAAGAGGACTTGAGACTGATTACCAAAGAAGATATTGAAAATCACAACAACGATGGTGGCTTATGGGGAGTCATTCACGGCAAAGTTTATGATTTGAAAGCGTTTGAAACTAGTACATCGTGTAGAACTGAACTAGCACATGCCTTAAACGAAGGAACCATAGACGTTACTCAAGCTATTGAAAATTTTAAAAATTCAAGCGTAGTCAAACAATTGATTCCTTGTTTTCAAGTGGGAACATATGTTCATCGTAACTCCAATTCTGTCAATGTAATGATACAATAATGAAAAATGCTTTGGGATACTTTTGGATATAAATAATACTCTAATTCCTTTCTTCCAGGCCCTTGATCCATCAACTCTTTCATCCCCGTTGATGAACGTACAAAGAGATCTTTCCCTTCTTCTTGGGCTGTACTGCAACGCTTTAGTCAATAGTTTTCCTATTGAACCTTGTGAAATTGAGTTTAAAGACATTCTAAACATGAAAATATTTTCTGGTGGCCTTGAGGTATTTCATTTTATATTATGTTCAATTGAAAAAATGCGACTTGTGTATCAAATAATGACATATTTCTGTTCTCTAGGGAGCTCATAGTACGAGTCCGTTTGTTTTAGAAAATTATGGAGTTAAATGTACAGAAATAAGCTCAGGACCTGGCCTTCTTGGAAATAGGGATTCATTTCATCAGATCAACAGCCATGAAGATGAACCAAATAAAGAGGATCTTGGCAGGAAAGACGCACAAACAATATTTGAACATGATCCTGATCGCTGTGACGCTAAAAGCAACGAATTTATTCGGCATTTAGTTCATAATAATTTCAATGTAAGTTCTTAATTCATTCGGGTTATTTGCATTATAAATTATTCGTGTATTATGTTTTATAGGAAATATCAGTACGCACTTTTGTGGGAATGTTAGAACGTCATGCAAAACAAAGTCACTTGCTGATTCATAAAGACTTTTCTTTTGATCACCCAGTAGAAGAAGCAGGGAGACTTTTCCTTGCAGCATCATTGAAACATATGAACCTTGCATATTCAGTACATTGCTTCATTGAACGAGGTAAATGTGGTAATATGATATTATTTTAATTTTTTGGTATATCTAATGATTATTTAATTTCAGAAATGGAAGGTAAAGGCCCCGAACCATTTCCTGGTTTTCTGATTGATATGTTGTATCAAATAAATCAAACCAAATGGAATCTAGTCAGAGCCAAGCAGGAGCAAAATAAATCATATCAAGAAATTTGTAAACCGATTATTGATCGTTGCCGTTTTCTACTTCAAGAACTGAGATGTATTGATGCGCCTGAAGTTGTGGCATTTAAAAAACAATCCTTTCTTCCTATATCCACTCGTTGGCACAAAGCAGTGAAGAAAGTCATTCGAGATATTCGTTTAGCAAAAAATGCAACTCAAAGAAGTTCAAGACCAGAAGATATTTTCAATAGTACAATTCAAAGCAAAAATACTCAATGTACATATCCTGTTTCAAGTTCAGATATTTCTTCCCCAAATCGCATTTCCGTTGAAAATGCTTCCATTATTGAAGGTTGTTTGAATGCTGCCAGTTCAACATCTGAAGAAATTATTGAATCACAATCCATGACAACTTATAGAAAAAAGACTGAGTTAAGTGAAGCCCAAGACACAAACAAAGAGATTGATTCTTTTCAAGGTACATGTTTGGATGATTTGGCCTCTGATCAAAATATCCAAGGAAGTGTTTGTCAGTTAAATATTGAAAGCACAGACGCGATACAGACTACAAAAGTCATCCAAATAGAACAAAACAAAGCTGACGTGACAAGGAAACCAGATTCTAAACTTCTGAAAAGGGCTGTAAATCTCAGAAAACGATATCTAGTCCCTGACACTACCGATTTCAAGCCAAGGTTTTCCAACATTATGACCTTTGTCACTGGAGGGCAACAATTTAAACATACCGATGTTAATACAATTCGAAGAGCTATGATGTTGCAGGTACTTGAATATTTTTTGTCTGGATTAAATAATAATATTAAGAAATTGAATATCTCATTGCTCATCTAGAATGATCGTGCAGAACTTCGGCTCAAAGGATTTGAAAAGATTGTCGAGCTGTTACAAAAAGAGAACTTAATACCTTCCTCAAAGTATATGCTGATTAATGGATGGCAAGGCATTATACATAGTGGATTAGAAAAAAGAACTTTTATACCCAGAACGGACGATGATATTGGCCAAAGCTCCCCATACATCAAAGCGAAAGTATTTCTAGCTCACTCCAATCTTCTAAAATGGGCAATGGTTGAACTTCGTGGAGTGACACTGGAATCGCAAAGTCAATCACAGAATAGCAAAAGCTTGAACAGAGGTGCTAGATCAAAAGAAAATATGAATAACCGAGACCGAATGGGTCTAGGTACATTAGCATCTGCAAGATTCATTTTGGGTCTTATTGGAATCCTTTCGACAAGTCTTCACGGGAGTGAAGTTAGCTTTTTAATATCGTCGGGACTCTTATCTGTCATTCAAACTCTTCTGTCGTGTATTGGCCCTGATCTAAGTCCATTGACTCTCGAGAATGCTAAATGCCCATCGCTAAGTGTGGCATTTGAGGAAATGGTGTATAAAGTGAAACCTCCCCCACCTCCTTTGACAGGTAAAGTACCTTGTGATTTCCGAAGAACTATATTACATGCAATTATCTTAATACATTATTTTGTCTCTTGAAGGTCCTGAAATGGCTACGCTAATGAAGGTGGGAACAACCGTTATTCGCGGAATTGATTGGAAATGGGGAGATCAAGATGGCAATCCACCAAGCGAAGGAAAGGTTCTTACAGAGTTAGGTGAAGATGGATGGGTGCGAGTTCAATGGGAGAACGGTACTACAAATTCGTATCGGATGGGAAAAGAAGGCAAATACGATTTAAAACTGGCAGACCCTCCAGTAGCTCCTGAAAGCGAAAGTGATTCAGAATCCGTAGATGAAGATGGAATATATGAAGTTTCCAGTCATGGAAAACATCCCACAAGTCTAATTAGAAATAGTTGCATGCAACTAATGCGAATTGTTTCCATTTGTGTCGGATTACATTCAGATCAAATGCAAGCCAGTTCCATCCGATCATTTGTTGCATTGTTGAGAGAAATCCTTGTGGTAAAATTCTTCAGATTTGTATCAATTATATATAGAATTTATTCATCTACAGTGGGATTTGTAAATTGTAGGTTGGTTGTACCCTCAAAGATGAAGATCGCCATACTGAAAAACAATTTTTAAGCAAAGAGCAACACGAAGAATGGGCAAGTCTGGGGTTTGTTAGAGCAATTGCTGCTACACCAAAGATTTGTGACGAATTTGCCTCAAAACCGTGGAGAGAAACGTGCTTGGAACTAGTTGAGAAAGCCGATGAAAATGAATTGGAGTTATCAAAACAGGTACAAAGTGAAAATGAATGTGAATTTTTCTTACATTGATATTTTTTAATTCAATTATTTTGGTTATCAGGTTTTGCTACTTAGAATCCTAGGTTCTGTTCTCCCTGGTACAACCTCGCGTGTTGTGGATCGTCACTCCTGTACATTATTACTTGCTAGACTTTTGAAAATTGTGGGTTCTCGAGTTTTAATGACCGTAAAGGACTTGTCCATTGAAAACGACGGTAATTTGAATACTGACATTATGTAAATTTAGGTATTCTATTTGTGCAAATAATTGTTATCCTTTCTTGAATATGAATCAGGGTACCTCGTGAAGTACGTTCCTCATTTAATGAAGCTAACAATCCCAATGACTGCCCCACACAGCAGCACAATTGCAGAAGAGTGTATTTCTCTACTCCGATCTATGCACAATCAAAACTGGAACGGTCCAATCAATGCACTACTTTTAGAAAATATTTGCAGTCTTCTACAAGTATCATTTCGCAAATCCGTAAGCAGCATTGTCTACTTATATAATTTCCCTTATTTAAAGTTATATCTAAAAAATGTGTATTTGGTTTATACCAGGTGGAAATGTTGTCCATCCATCAATCAGTAATTGTTGAAGATGTCGATGTTATCGGGCGAGACTTGCTGATTGCTGCATCCCTCTCAGTCATAGGAGGATTTGATGCCCGAATGCGGATTGGAGGCTTAGTTTCAATAAAAGAAGACCAGGATAATTTTCATAATGCGGATCAAACAGGAATTCTCTCTAAAATTACTGCTTCTGGGAAAATTTATCTGCAAGATGATTTTGGTACCATTAAAAAAGTTCCAATATCGAGCCTCACACCTATGGATGAAATTAGCTTTAATCCATTCTATCTTCCGGATTCTGACACGACCACAGAAATGTGGGTGGAATTGATGTCCATGTCAGTTTTCAAAATTAACACAAAAACCTGGAATTTTGGTTCAGATCCTTTCAGTAACGACATAAATATTCATTTACTACGCCTGCAGCTTCAATTTTTATTAGTATTAAAAGCTACGCGAATTCTGTTCAAGAACCAATTAGAACTAAGGAAAGTTTTGAAACAGGCCTATGTAGCCTTTAGTAACATTTCAACAGCGCATTTTGAGGCTGATGATGAACCTTCTAGCTCATCGGACAGTGCAGCCGTGGATTTAGTTGTTGAGAAAGTTCTTGCTCGAGCCACTCAGCCATCCCCGGTAAAGGCCATATTTTCAAGAAACGAGCTGGAAGAGGCAGCAATTGCATTATTCCAGCACCTTTCTACTTCCTTCCGAAAACAAGCTGCCCGGAAAGATAGAATTGCTGAATGTTATTCAGTTGAACCAATGATGTCTCCGTTGATGCATGCAGCACTATATGGACCCCCGGTGGAAAGTCCAGTTGTTGACAACCTAGCATCTCCGTCAAGCAGCTTTGTATGTTTAAAGCCAAACAAAAGCACTGAAAAAGATGCTACCAATGTGTCCACACCACCATCTTCCGTTGTAAAACAGCTGATGGAAATGGGATTTGCCAGAAAAGCCGTAGAAACATCCATCCAAATTTTAGCCATTGACTCAATAGTACCAAGTCCAGAAACTTTAGTGGCTTGGATGTTAGAACACCAAGTTCCCAGAACAGAGTGCAGCTCTCCGGCGGAAGCTGGCGATAGTAGCCAAATTGACTCATCTGCTGAAGTTCAATTCTCAGACTCTGATTCTTTATCTGAAGAATTTGAAGACATTGATGCCTCAGATCATGATTGTTGCATTCAGACCGAAATTTACAGAAAGATTTCAGAGTTCCCAGATTCGGATGAATACGCTGCATATGTTAGAGAACATATTTCTGTCGGAATGACAGTCAGATTACTGCAACCTTGTAATGGTGTCTCTGCTGGGGATATTGGGAAAGTATCACAAATTGACTGCAATGGTCCTCATGTGAATGTAATGGTAAGATACACACTGTTAATACTGCCTATCATACATATATAAGTAAGCATCTTATATTAAACTATTTTTTCGAACAAATAACTAGGTTGACTGGCAGCAACGAGGTGGGAAAGTTAGTGCTCGTTACTCAGATCTAGAACTAATTGGATTTCCTTTGCCTGTTGCTCAACCTGTACCTTCCCACATGCAAGATATAAATCCTGGAATTGGTACTGTGCTTCGAATTGGGTAAGACTATATATCACAGATCACTATTATTGATTAGCTTAGTTACTATCTAAAACAGTTGTACTTAATATTATCCTATCACTGTTACAGAGATCGTGTCAGATTAATTTCTCGAGCGGAATGGGAGACATATGGACGAAAACAGTCATCCGCTGAAACTTTGGACGAAACTGGCATCCTCACACATATCAAAGAACACAATGCTGTTGTTGATTTCCCACTGCGACGTGGGTTTGTGGTTCCTATAACCGCAATCATACCAGTGCCCGGAGTTCATCCTGGAATTACCTGTGATGGATGTGATGCGCAACCAATTACTGGGCCTAGATTCAAGTGTAAGGTTTGCAGTAATTTTGATTATTGTCAACTTTGCTTCCTTCATGGGACCAAGTCACATCCACACACATTCATTCGCATTAATGAGCCTGGAGTCCCATCAATATTTGCTGGAAAACCTGGAAAGCACCGCGATGGCTCAACGTCTACAGGTGTTAATGAAGGGATAGCTGTTTGTGTCCCTGGAGTGTTGGATGACTGGTCAAAATGTGTTCGGAATGTTGGAGTGTCATCCTTGGATACTTGGGTATGTATTTTTAGAATCTATTTTATTGATACTTGGGTTCACCATACTAAATTTGACTACCAATTTTTAGGCTCAACGACTAATTGATGGGAATCCCCTTACATTTTGGCAATCATGTGGAACCCAAGGAAAGCATTGGATTTTAGTCGAAATGCAATCCAATGTTCTCATTCAAAACCTAAAAATGATGGTAAACCCTGACGACGGAAGCTATATGCCATCAAAGGTGTCTATTAACGTCGGAAATTCTACAAGAAATATGAAACAACTAGCTCATATCAATGTCGGACCAAATGCCACAACCGTTGTGCTGGTAGCCGAATTGAAGGAGTATTACCGCTTTGTTGAAATCAACATTCTACAGTGTCGAAATGGTGGAATAGATTGTCGAATCCACGGTCTTATAATCGCCGGAAGACTTCGCACCGACTCTGACGCTCTGTTCAATGCATTCTGGTTTCTAGCTTCAGATGGAGAAGATATTGATGAAATTGATGATGGCGAATGTGTCAATACTTCAACAGCAGCAGCATCACCTGGAAGAAGATTTAGTAGTGCAGCAGATTCATGTGGTAGCCCAATACGAAAAGAAAGTCCTGTCAAAGCTTACGTATGGGGTTTAAATGACAAAGATCAACTTGGTGGTTTGAGAGGTTCTAAAGTTAAAATCCCCACCGTTTCTGACATGATATCAGCCCTTAAACCAATTCATATTACTGGAGGGTCCAAATCTTTATTCATAGTTAGTCATGATGGAAAAGTATTTTCATGCGGCGAAGGAGCTAATGGAAGGTTGGGTCTGGGACACTCAAATAATGTATCAGTCCCTCAACAATTGACAACACTATCACCCTATGTTGTAAAGAAAGTAGCGGTTCACTCTGGAGGAAAACATGCAATGGCTTTAACTGTGGACGGAAAGGTTTTTTCATGGGGAGAAGGAGATGATGGCAAACTGGGACATGGAAATAAAATCACTTATGACAAACCAAAGCTTATCGAGACATTAAAATCCAAGAGAATCAGAGATATAGCATGTGGAAGTTCACACTCAGCAGCTATCACATCCGGCGGTGAACTTTTCACATGGGGCCTGGGTGAGTATGGGAGACTTGGACACGGGGACACCATTACGCTACTAAAACCAAAAATGGTAAATCTTAACATAATTTTTTGGCGTTTTATGTTTATTCTTATACATAGATATTCAATATTCATTAAACTATGCATTTACTTCCAAAGGTACGGGTACCAGAAGGTAATCGAGTAATTCAAGTTGCTTGTGGTAGTCGAGATGCACAGACGCTTGCTCTAACCGAAACTGGTCAAGTGTATTCCTGGGGAGATGGTGATTTTGGGAAACTTGGCCGAGGTGGAAGTGATGGTTGCAATGTTCCCCACAATATTGAGCGATTAAATGGTCTTGGAGTATGTCAAATTGAGTGTGGAGCTCAGTTTTCTTTAGCTTTGACCAAATTTGGACAAGTGTGGACTTGGGGCAAAGGAGATTATTTTAGACTCGGCCACAATGTTGAACAACACGTTAGAAAACCAACCGTCGTCGAAGGCTTAAGAGGGAAAAAGATTGTCCATGTAGCTGTTGGGGCGCTGCATTGCCTGGCTGTCGCTGAAGGAGGCCAAATTTATGCTTGGGGCGATAATGACCATGGACAGCAAGGAAATGGAACCACTGTAGTCAATAGGAAGCCAACACTAGTCCAAGGATTAGACAATGTCAGAATTGTTAAAGTAGCTTGTGGATCATCGCACAGTATTGCATGGACTGGGTCAGAGAACTCTGTTTCAAGAACCAATGAGGCAGTCATTTTTTCTGTGCCTAGGGATCCACTTGGAAATCATTCGCTTGGTAAGTAAACATTTGTAATGCATGCCTTCATTATTAATATTATATAACTAGCACTAATAAATTTACATAAACTAAAATGAAGGCTTCAGAAATGTTACTGAGGATGAATCAACATCTGAACAGCATGACATCGGTGCTGAAGAACATGCACAATCATCTGCTGTCATTACCACCAGTGTACACTCCGCACCTGGATCAACTCCAACTGGTACGACACCACCAATCGGAGACATGTGTGACTGTGTTCAAAAGAAGCAACACAATAATGGGCCCAACTGTCCCCTTCAGAAACCGACGCGCCCTTCGTTAGCCAAAATTGTCTTGTCATTACAAACTTTGTCATCTCAGCATCATGCGCTACAACAGATCCTCAATGCGCTACAGATTATTAATGCCAGGGAGGCTATTGTTGCGGCTTTAGTATCAGTCCCTACGTCATCTGTTCCTCTTGGTATTTCCTTGTGATTTATGCAACAAGTATATAATTAATTGACCAAATTATAATTATCTCTGCGTTATTTTAGAAATCGATCCGCCTATTTTCCATGGAACAAACAAGGATCTGGATTCGAAACTCGAATCAGTCATGAGCTCTCGATCTCTTTCCAGCTTATTCAACTCTGTGAATGGGTCTGTAACCAAAGATGACTATGCTGAAGGAGGAGGTGAAGCCCCGGCAGATGGGACTTTAGACTTTCTTGTGAGTTATTTTTTCCTATTATTTGAAGATATATACTAACACGAATGAACTGGAATTTTCAGAATGGCGGATTGAGTCCTGAGGTTGATTGGAATGGAATGCCATCATCCACCAGCGCTGCCGGTACCTCTGCCGCTGGTAGTTTCTCCTCTCGAATCTCTCAACTTAGTGATGGGAGTGAAATCAGCGTTATTGCTGCGGCAATGGCTTCTGAAAGTCATGTAGGATCGAGTTTTCTCATAATCTTACGATAATCTATGTTATTATATATGGTTATTCCAATTTTATACGTATATTCATATTTTGCACATTATACATTACAGTTCTTGGGTGATGGTGATCAAAATTGTTCGGAGCCGAATCGTCTTTCAACTAACGATTTAGAGGGACTATTCTCTCAGGAAGAAGCATGTGTGCTGGTTGATCTTTTAAAACTAGGAGTTGCAAATAGAGCTGGGCCTAATGCGAAAGATGCTATTGCATCAGTCCTTCTAGGTATGTTCAAGTGTAATTGTAACTGGTTGTGCTTAAAATTTTTGGATAATTGCTCTAACATTTTATATCTTGTATCATTTTACAGCTCTGAGTAAATCACAACCATCCGTTTCGGAAATGTTGTTAGAGTTATGTGTAACTGAATTAGAGGATGTTGCATCTGACCTGGATAATACAAGATCCATGCCCGTACCAGTTATACAGGAAAGTAACCACCCTTACAGTGACAACTCGTTTCTAATTGGGAAAGTTAAAATTCCAGGTATGTCCATGAAAACCCATAATCAACATTATTCATTCCTTATATCAGTTATGTAATTCAATTTTGCATGACGCTAATGATAAATTCATAGGTGCTGAAGCACTACGTGTGGAATTCGATCATCAGGTAAGCTATTAATTGATTGATGAATGAGGAGGACACTGTTGTACTTATCAAGTAACAACAAATGACTTATATAATGTAAAATCAGTGTTCAACCGAGCGTCGCCATGATCTCTTGAAAATAATGGATGGCTCTGGTCGAGTTGTTGCTATTCGTTCAGGAAGAGATATTACTGATTGGAGTACCTTTCGTGTCATAGGTATGTACTTCGATTTTTATTTCATTCATGTGGTGTATTCCTGAATCAATCAGCAAATCCAGGATGCTTATGACAATTGTATATGCTTTTTATAGGAGACGAATTAATGTGGAGATTCTGTAGTGATAGCTCAATAAATGGTTGGGGTTGGCGCTTCACAGTGTTCCCACTCATGCCGTCATTTGGGCTAAACGACTTGTTGTCAGATAGAACTATTTTATCAAGACCATCAATGAATGTGGTGATGTGTTTGTTGGAAAAGAATCTAGACATTGAGCCAAGCGATAAAGGAATGCATTTAGCCATCCGGCTTGTTGCAGCGCTGTCAGCATGTGCTCAGGTGTCCTCACTTGGAGCTATAGAAAGAATGTGGGCCCTACAAAAGCTACGAAAACTTCTTGTAACTTTACCGAAACTTATGGAAAGTCCTTTCCAAAGCCTTTTCCGCGCTAAGACAGACGATCCGCATCCGAAAAGTATTGGATTTCCCACTTCTGGACCAGAGTCATATGGCAGTGGGAACAATTCTGGGACAAGCTTGTCATTCTCTGGAGGAAATGCCGTCTTTGATGCTTCAGCCAGTATGTCATCCTCATTCTTCATAACAAAAGGACTGCGGGGACTTCCGGATCTGTTGTTAAAGCAATACGATTATGAAGAACCTGTTGTAAGAGCTGGCAAACATTTAATGTTTAGTCCATTTTTTAAGGTAAGACCTTTTTTAATTTGAATATCATTACAATAATTAACGTTATCTCGTTTGCGGCATACACTTTATTCAAGAGTTGTATTACATAAAAATTAAGACACCAATATAAAATTATTACAGGTTCTAGCAGCATTAGCTTGTGATTTAAATGTGGACAGTACGCCACCAATCGTGGAAAGTTATCGTTGGTCATGGTTTAAGAAATACTGTCTTGCTGCCCGAGTCACATCAGCTCTACTCAACAGGTTAGAAAAAAGTTCTATTATTTGCTGTGCGAGAAAGAAACGAGAAGGAAACTCTGGCCCTGGCCTTCGCTATTAACATTTATTCTCTTCTCAACAGACAAGAACTTCCTCCAGCTTTCATTGTTGAAGTGTCCAAAAAACTAGTCGAGATGATTCCTGATGATGAAGACATGAGCGATGAGTATTTTAGTCCTGAGCTATTTAAACAAGAACATGACGAGCAGCTACTACAGGTAAGCTCTTTTTTTTATGTCACATTGATAATATTTTTGATACATTTGTATGCTGCACTACAGTGGTTGCACCGTCAGCCAGACACTTGGACGTTGTCTTGGGGAGGAACAGGTACAATATATGGATGGGGACATAATCATCGTGGTCAGCTTGGAGGGGTTGAAGGAGCTAAAGTGAAAGTACCCAATCCTTGTCATTCTCTATCTGCCTTACGCCCTATACAAATTGTTGGTGGAGAACAAACCCTGTTCATGGTCACTGCTGATGGTAAAGTCTTTGCTACGGGATATGGTGCTGGAGGTCGTTTGGGCATCGGTGGAATCGAGTCTGTTGCTACACCAAGACTATTGGAATCAATTCAACATATTTTTATCAAGAAAGTTGCCGTGAATTCTGGAGGAAAGCATTGCTTAGCTTTGTGCAGTGATGGTGATGTCTATTCATGGGGAGAAGGCGATGATGGGAAGCTAGGGCATGGAAATAAAAGGTAGGATTTTAGGTTTTCCCATATCACTAGATATTTTGGGTGACTATTAATGTGTTCAATATTATTGCAGCAATTGCGATCGCCCACGAGTGTTGGAGGCGCTGCGGGGAAAAGATATTGTTGACATTGCTTGTGGCGGAGCTCACAGTGCTGCGTTGACTGCTCGTGGAGAATTGTTAACATGGGGGAAAGGTCGATATGGAAGACTCGGTCATGGCGACGGGGAAGATCAACTTCGTCCAAAATTGGTACTTACAATCGTATATCATTTATTATTAATACAGTTTATGAGGAATACACGTCTCCATGAAATTTAGATTGACGCACTCAAGGGTTATAAAGTGATTGATGTTGCTTGTGGAAGCGGTGATGCACAAACCCTATGCATTACTGATGATGACTCAGTTTGGTCATGGGGTGATGGAGATTATGGAAAACTTGGTCGAGGTGGAAGTGATGGTTGCAAGGTATTTAGTGCTTAATAATTTCACTTTATTATACCTAAATTTTGCAGATATCAGATATATTTTTATATGGTCTTATAGATTCCTATGAAAATTGATTCGTTGAGTGGTCAAGGGGTTGTTAAGTTAGAATGTGGTTCACAATTCTCTGTCGCATTAACCAGAATTGGATGTGTATACACATGGTAAATACTATAGAATTCATGCACTCCTGTTATACGGGAGCTTTAGATAATTTTAACTCTATAATTATTAATTTAACAGGGGAAAAGGCGATTACCATAGATTAGGCCATGGAACAGATGACCACGTACGTCGCCCAAAGAAAGTTGCAGCTTTACAAGGAAAGAAGGTTGTCGCAATCGCTACTGGCTCACTTCACTGTGTTGCATGCACCGAACAAGGCGAAGTCTACACTTGGGGTGACAATGATGAAGGTCAATTAGGTGATGGGACAACTAATGCTATTCAGCGCCCTAGGCTTGTCATGGCGCTACAGGTATGTTGTCTTTAATAGATTGTACATCACTAGATTTATTACATTTCCTATACATGCAAGTATTCCATTTCATTCGTTTCCCTCAAGAACAAGAAAATTAATCGTGTAACATGCGGCTCTGCCCACACATTGGCTTGGAGTACCAGTAAGCCTTCAACAGCAAGTCGCCTTCCACTAGAGGTTCCAATGGAATATGACCTGCTCAAGGATATTTCAATGAATACGCTTAGAAATCGTCTGGTTCTTCTTCATTACTTTTCGGACATTTTCTGTCCAAGCGTTACCATGTTCCTACTAGGCCATGAAGATGCATCTGAAGGACTTGTCAGTTTTGACACCAATAAACTGCGAGGGCTCCTAGTATCAACTGCAAAGGAATCTGCGTTCAGAAAAGTTATCCATGGAACCATGGTCAGAGACCAGCAATGTGGACCAGTGATTGAACTGAATCGAATTCAAGTGAAGAAATCGCGAGGAAAAGGAGGATTGGCTGGCCCGGATGGAATAAAGTCAGTTTTTGGACAATTGCTTTCCAAAGTCCATCTTCTAACGCAAGAGTCCCTGTTTCTTCCACATCGTGTCTGGAAGGTAAAGTTTGTTGGAGAGAGCGTGGACGACTGTGGTGGAGGATACAGCGAAAGCATTGCAGAAATTTGTGACGAACTAATGAATGGCTCTCTTCCACTTCTCATACCAACTCCTAATGGCAGAGATGAAGCTGGCACTAGTCGTGATTGCTTTCTTCTCAATCCTGCAGCCAATTCATCACTTCATATGAAGATGTTTCGGTTTCTTGGTATTTAATTATTATTTATTTATATTTAGTGTTTTATATTCCTAATCAAACATTATTTTTAGGCATGTTAATGGGAATTGCGATAAGAACAGGAAGTCCATTGAGCTTAAATCTGGCTGAACCAGTTTGGAAACAATTAGCTGGGATGCCATTATCGACGATGGATATTGGTGAAGTAGACCGAGATTATCTTCCAGGTACTACAATGCAACGAAACAGAAAGATAATTTCATTGGGGAGAATAATTGTTCTAATATGCTCCACTTAAAACTAGGCTTGCTATACATTCGTGACTATGATGGTGATGATGAACAATTGATATTCCTGGATTATCCATTTGCTACTCAGTCAGCAGCTGGCCACGAAGTTAACCTCTCGTCTCATTTCAAAAAAATTACACTTGAGAACCGTGGGGAGTTTTTTAAACTTGCTGTAAACTATAGGTATGTGTATTGGTATAACAATGCAAGGATTAAATTCAAGGTAAAACACGCTAATACTATCCATTAGACTCCACGAATTTGACGATGCCGTAGCAGCCGTGAGGGAAGGAATGTCCCGGGTAGTTCCAGTGCCACTGCTATCCTTATTTACGGGATACGAGTTAGAAACAATGGTGTGTGGATCTCCTGATATCCCTCTTGGCCTTCTTAAATCTGTCGCCACATACAAAGGAATCGATCCAACTTCGCCGCTAATAAAATGGTTTTGGGAGGTCATGGAAGAATTTACAAATCAAGAACGATCCCTCTTTCTAAGATTTGTATGGGGACGTACAAGACTTCCACGAAGTATTGCAGACTTCAGGGGCAGAGATTTTGTAATACAGGTACGAATTTAATTGTTAAATGCTGTTAGGTCATTAAATATGTGTTGTTACGAACTGGTACTTTTGTGCGTAGGTGATGGACAAGTACAATCCACCAGATCACTTTTTGCCAGAAAGTTATACATGTTTCTTCCTCTTGAAAATGCCAAGATATTCATGCAAGGTAATATGCGTAACATTCTCTCCGTATATTAACACAATAATTAATTACACACATAATTAATTAATATGTTTTGCTTACAGTATGTGCTGCGAGACAAAATTAAATATGCAATTCATTTTTGCAAGTCTATTGATACTGACGAATATGCCCGAGTCGCCATTCCGGGCAGCGAGATTCCTGTTGATAACACCGCAATTGAAACTACTGATGAAACCGACGACGGTTTGACTGACGACGAGGAAATTTATTACCCATTTCTTGTGCGATCTCATCAGAGTCAAAGATCGCCTCATAATCCGGGACGAAGTATCAATTCTATGCGTTTATCCTCATTAGAAGATGCAGATTCGCCATAAGCGGCTGTTTTTTTGTTATTTGTCGGAAATATTGGACAACTGAATTATGCCATTAATTCCTTGTTGTTTTATTGTGAATTTGTGCATTGTGTGGTG
Source organism: Folsomia fimetaria (assembly GCA_034695645.1). Lineage (NCBI taxonomy): Eukaryota > Metazoa > Arthropoda > Collembola > Entomobryomorpha > Isotomidae > Folsomia > Folsomia fimetaria. The sequence continues at coordinate 27,118 of JAQFZJ010000382.1, forward strand.
GTATCTTGAAAAAATAAGTCATGCTTCTCTTACCAAACTCTTCCCGTGATCTATTTATATTAAATATGAGCTACATATTGTGATGGTCCCTGAATGTATATATATATTTGTCATCGTTCTTGTATAATGCCATTTTATCATGTAAATACTTATTTTTAATATGCATACCAATGCACGCCTTTTATACTTCCCAATATTTTTATATACTAGATAAACATGTTATGTGCTGCGTGTGTCTATTTTAAGAATACCTTTTAATGCAAAGCAATCAGCAAACCTATAATTATGTTAAGCATTAAGTTATAAACGAAAAGGAGTTGCGGATCGTGTGATACAGAAGACTTAACTTGCATTTTATACTATAGTATATATAATTTTATGAATCCAGTAAGTAACGTAGAAACATAACATATTTCAGGGAATACGCATTTTTAGTTAAGTGGTAATCTTTTCATACAGAATTTTATAAATTGTGTGTGCCCTCTAGTCACAGTCTGTTAATGGTTTTATCTCAGTTGGTTGAAGTGCTCATGAAGGTACGAACCAATACTAACAAACAATAGTCACTAAAAACCTACGATGGTGCTTTTGTTGCATATTGATTGTGTAAACAATTGTCAATCTTTGTGTTCGAACGTACTCGTGGTGGATGTCATGTTCAATTTTGTACACTTAATTATTAAGAATAATTAGGCCTAAGCTCATGAAACACTTCTGTTGTTTATAATATTTATGCTGTTTTGCTTGGAACTATTTTAAGCACTTTGTTTCAACGTTCAATGATTTGTAATAATAAGAATCAATAAACACAAGATGGAACTGATTTTAGATTTGTTGAATGTTTATTCGATTTATAAAATTAATACCAATTTAAAACAGTTTGGTGTTATTTTACGAGGCGACGTTCACTATAAACCTAAATGGTGAGATTTTAATCCATTTGCAGATTGTATTATTTTGTAAAACAGGCGTGCTATTGAAATTGATTGATTGCTAATTCAGTTAGCGATTTGGCTCGGATATATTAAATTATTAGAAAAAATGTTAAAATAAGTAGACAAGGTGATTGACAAGTATTATGTAACAAAAAGTAGACATCCGAGATCCCACCTATTCCTGCTCATCCGAGTCGTCGTCTGAATTGTTCCCTTGTCGAATACTTCGCTTAGGAATAATTTTCATGTGCTTTTTCTCCTTAGGACCGGAATGTTCTGGTGGGTTATGCTTGTCCCCTTCGTATTCAATCACATCCTTCAAGGCCAATCGCCATTCCAACATCTCCGTCTTGAAATCATCTCTATTGCCCAATTCAGTAAATCCAAGGATTCGATCTACAACAATGTTCTTGTGGAGAATGAGGATCGTGGGTAACATTCGAATTGCAAGGCGACCTAGTATAATTAATTAATTGTTATTTGACGAAAAGAACAAGAGAATTGCGTATATTTTTAAATATTTTCTTACTGCATAAAAATGGACTCTTTTCCGCATCAATCTTGCAAAATCGAGCTTCCAAATGTTGAGCAGCCAAATTTTTCATGTGCAAATCCACAATTTTGCATCGTTCCGTAGCTTCCCGATAGAAATGAACAATGAATCGATCAGACTTTTTCCCCGCATCAAAGAAAGCTTTCTCGTCCGGCAACTCGTCATAGGATCCGTGTCCCTATAAGATAATGATGAACCAGATTAATTTACTCCAATTCAAACTAGTGAACAATTGTATTATGATTCATTTACCATTTCCTTCCACTTCTTTTCCAGCTCCATTCGTGCCTTTCGCTTTTTCTGGATTTCATCTCGAATACTTTGGAGTTCATCAACCTTCATGGATTCAAATTTGGCTAGCTGTTCATCAATTTGGCTCTCCACCGCCTTCCCAATTTCCTCCAAACGTTCTTGGACCAGTCGCTCCATCGTGATCTTTCAATTCCGTCGCCACGCAAACTTTGATTATCTAAACAACGACGACAAGAAAATTGTATTAAATTTATCTCCTTTTTTTCTACAAACTTATACAATTCAGCTTTCTGCTACCTCAAAAAAGCATAAAAGTCGAACCCTTTTCACAATTCTCCTTCTTACCCTTCACCACAAACAGGAAAGACAAACTTACCCGAATTTCTTTAGAAATTTTTCGTTTCCGGAGAAAAATTGATGCCAGGTGGTTGTCCGGTAGGCAAAGCAAGAGTGAATCTGACTGACTGATTCCAAAAAGAGAGCAGATGACGGCGCGCCATACAGATTGCGTAGTGTGTATTTGTAATGGTGGTAAGGTGACACAGGCAGCTTCCCGCATCCGAATAGTTAGCTTACTAGAATTTTACTTCAACACAAATCAAATACACGACAACGCTGTTTGCTATTTAGATTTTAGAAGAGATAATTAATAAATGTAAGTACAGTCTGCTTCTGCACTGAACCATAAAAGATATGAAAGATTTATGTAATTAATTAATTATTGTGGCGATTGAAAGGCGCGATGATAATTGGTATTTTTTTCTCTCTTTTTAGCACTGTGGTGGGTCATATTCAGTCATTCATCATATACAAACAGCACGAGTTCCTTATCCAATTATTTAATTAAAATTTCACCTAAAACTACATTTTAATTGATATACTTACATAAACGTCGCAATTTATTGAGAGTATTGAGAGTATTTTATTAGCATTCGTCTTTCTGTAGCCAACATGGCAGATGGAGGACGTCAACTTGGCAAACATTTCATCAAACCTTCACTGCTCTGATTGCCCACGTGATATATTTGGCCGTCAAAAATGGCAACTTGCTCCAGAAAACCACCACCAGTTTCAGTTTATTGTAAGAAAACGATATAATAAACCGTTACAAACGAATGTAAAGAAGGGGCGAAACAAAGTGTTTTGCTCTGGCGTATTGGGTAAAATGATT